>JAGVSQ010005741.1:0-17289 GCA_022683975.1 Rhyacophila evoluta
TTACAACTTGGTCTAGTACAGGATAACTAGTGATAACATTCGCAGTTAATGTTACGTATTTTTTTTATTTCGTTTTCGTTCTTCTTTTAAAAAAAATAAACACCTTAAAAATTTTGTTTGGTCTGATGATTTTTACGCGGTGCACTTGGAACAAGCTCGCGGTGGATCGGTTAAGAACCACTAGTCTAATTCATCAAAGCGGGATAAGTGCGTTCGTAATGCCATTTCATAATGCTGGTAGATTCAACCTCACAAGAAATTTCTCTTTAATCAGGAGAAAAAAGAGTCGAGATACTGAGGTGAATAGAATATTTAGAAAAATACACGTTATTCTTTTAAACAATGCAGGAAGGAGAGCTTAAAGTGAAAAAGAGTGTAGAAGCATTTTTTGTAGATTAGAGTACTAACATCTACATTAGTTTAAAGTACCGTGTGCATTTTAAGGTTTGATTAAAATACCGAAATTAAATTGTTTTATTTTTATAATGATATTTTATTATCAAGCGGGCATAATTTATGCAAAATAATATTTATAGCATATTTAATATAAAATATAATATTTCTACAAAAAATGAGTTCGTTTATTTATCTGATAATGTATCAATTACTCGCAAGGTTAATTATAATGTAGTCAATTTAGGTTCGATTAGACTCGAAAACATGCTGCAGATACCTGAAACAAGGTTTAACCAAACAGGCTTTATTTTCAAGACAAAAAATCTTGCCTATTTTTAGTGACGCTATAAGATGTTGGCATAACTTTGGAGTAAGCGATTATATTAGAATACAGGTTATTATTATATAAATATTATATAAATTATACGTTATATTAATATGCTCCACAAATAATACTCATAAAACTGTGTGTGGAGAGACAAATATTGAAAATAAATGTAATATCATTTTGTTGAAATTTTTATTAACATAGATTTCAACTAAAATTATATTCTTAGTACTGCTTGAGTCAGAGTTGAGTTATTTTGGAATTAATATGACCCTGTTTTTCACTATTGTAAACCGCTTAAACAATGGCTTTTGTAGTTCCTTTATTAAAGTTAATAATGGCTTTTAAAATCCTTCTGTAATATTGGAAAAGCGAATCGATATACGATGAAAATATTATGCTATTTAAAAATAAGTTAAATTGTGAAAAGCTACGAAAACCGATCTGAAAAAAGCTTAGTTTTTATCCATAATATGTAAACATAATTTCAGTTAAGAAAATATTATATTGATGAAAATTTTTCAAATATTTTGATTAAAACTTGATTTTAAATCAGTTATTTTTAGCCGGTGTTTTTCGAAACACAAGTATACTACGAATATGGTATTGTGAAAATTGGATTGCATATAAAACACTATATCTAACGTGACGACTCCAAATATCACGAAAGTGGAGTATGTAGATCTACGTTATAGATTATGCGAAGATGTCCACTCTAGAAATAGTTTATATGGATCTTCGCAATGTGAAGAAATGTCTTGACAGTTTTTGGCAATTGCAAAGGATTTTCCTCTAAATGCTAAGCCCGGCCAAATATGCTTCTATTTGATATCAAAACATTTATTTACTCAATTTGGATATTTAAGAAATAAGAATATGGATAAATTTGACTCTGACCATTCACTTCTACAATTATATTACTCTACGAGTAATAAAATTATTTATTTATATTACTGTTTTCAGTAAGCTTTTTTACAAAAACTTATATTGTACATTCTATTTTGTGAATATGTACTATGAAAGATAATATTTCAAGATTCTTTCGACAGATTACGTATTTTTTTTTACTATGTCCACTCTAGTAGTAGAGTAAAAGGTGTGAAGGTATCCAATTCACACATATGCTACATTTAGATTTTTGCAATGTTTAGAGATAGCTTAATAGTTTTTTTCACAACATTTGGCTCTCGGCCAACTGGGAATAAATATCTGCATCTTTTAGTTTTTTTAATCTGGCAACTGTGAAAATAGTACCTATAATATCCAGCTCCATGAACTCATGTTATTTAACCTTTCGGCTATCGGTTAGGCAAAATAAAGTGATCATTAAATGGAGATGAAAAACATTTTTAAATGGAAAATAAAAACCAATTAATTTTCATTATATTTTTACCAGCTTTTCAGACATAATAAACTGTGTTTTGCTCATGTCTAATATTTGGATCATAGGTCAGTACACAGATATCGCGTGTCACCTGTTAAAGTTCAAAGCATCAAGCCGCACCTATATTTAGATTTATCTGTCTATTGATATTAATCCTTGTTTCTTCTGACTGCGCAAGGACAAAAATATGTGTAAAGTTTATTTATATATTTATTAATGTCAAAGCTCCCCTTTTTTTTGTAGAATCTGCAAAGGACGCAACTTTAAAGAAAATGAGATGGCTTACGTGCTAAGCTGGTTTTGATATTGGTATAAAGTAAAACAATAATTGTTATTTTTACGTACGTCGTATTTTGTATACATAAATATCTATATCATTACTATAAAACAGAAAATATTTAAATAATATGTCCGTCCGTCACGAGAATTTTTTCTAAGCGGTGAACAGTAGTGACGTGTAATTCTCATATCGATTGTAAAAAAGAAAAAGACACATAGAAAAAAATTTACAAGAGGCACAAAAATGTTTTTTTTTTATGGTTTTCAGCTAAAATATGCGTAAAGACTTAAACTAGTATTTTAGTAATCAATATGGCATGAATTTAATAAGTTATTTAAGAAAAATCATTAAAATTAATTAGGTAGAAGCGTTTTTCCTTGGTCGCAAATTTCACATGCTATCTTTTTTTTCAAACATAAAAGCTCAATTTAGATATGGCATTTTCAACTTACATCCGTTTAATTGATCGAATATTAAGTTTTGTACATTCAAATTATTTAATAAAAGTAATTTTAAAAAAATGAGGGTAACGTTTATTTTCCTTTTCACAGTCGATATGATATTTTGGTTGTTATTTGCAAGTCAAATGTTTTACTTTCAAATTCTTCAAATTCAAAATCTTCATCGACGGTCGACACGATTCTTAAAAGATATTATGCAGCCAAATATTGAAATATATTTACTATTAGTAGTTTGAATAAAACACAAGCAAGGTCACGTAATTTTGGCTAGCATTATATAACCACGCTTTAACTACATCAAACGTGTCACAGTTAGTTTTACAAGAAAATAAGATCCAATATTATAAATCTGCCAACTCGTGAATGTGTATATGGCTTGTCAAGTAAAAGATAATTGAATATAAATTTATCAGTTAAGCATTGTCTTCACCCATATCCAAACTTTAATTGGCAGTTTCTCTGTTCTTCAATGACTTCCACCACCCTCAGAATCTGAACTCAGCTAACGATGGCTACGTGAAGGTGACCGCTTTTCTCGTATAATTAATCTTTTTTCTATCTAATAAAGTACATTACTGTACGATAAGATAAATAAAGCGAAATTCGCAAGCTGTGTCTAATATGGCAATTTAACTTTGAAAAAAAAAAAATTAAAAAAACGCTAATTTTACGCATGGTCTGGTTTTAAAAAAAGTTGAATCGCGATCTTATTTTTATATTTTGGAATCCTAGAAGAAATAATTAGATTTTTTTAAACCCATTATTAAGAATAAGCCGTAACGTCGGCCTTATTTTGTCTGTGATTTATTTTATAAAAATCGATATTCCATTTACAATCTTGGCTTTCTGGACAACCACATGCGGGAACTATTACAGGCAGGATTTTTTTTTCTCAGACTCCGCATGGTATTTAATATAATACAAAAAAGCATGATACATATTCCAGAATCATGGGAATATTCAACAATGTATAGTAAACGGAAAGAATTACTGAAATGGGTCAAATCAGTTGTTGGATCCTTCAGGTCATCTGAGGCACAAGGACGAATTTTAATGCTTTTAAAAAGTTTGCGGCGTGATGATCTCTTCATATAATTACCCGATACAAATAAGTTTCCATTTCTTTATTTTCATTTCATTCCATTTAATCTTAGCATACTTACACTTAGCCAAACAAAGTCTTGACTAATTTATACTTATTCCCGAGACTATCCCGTTGAATAAATCAGAGATTTAGGATACGTCTGATTAAGACCAGGTGTAAAAACGAGCAAGAGGACATATTTAGTAGTAGTATATTTTCTATAATCAAAACCAACTATTTTTTTAAATATTAAATCAACAATCGATGGCAACGTATTTTGACTATCATTAGAGAACATTGTTCTAATGCTGTTAGTAATAATGGTGGAAGTCCGAAATCTTGTAATGCATGGTTTTTTTTATTTATTATTATGTAGGTTTTATTTTATTCAAATTCAGTATCCCACTATTTTGAATCTCATTTGGATTCAGAGTTATAGCTGGCTGCATGTTCCCATAAAATAGTGGTAATCATACGTATATCTGTTCTTCTCTTGCTTGTTTAAGACAAAATTCCACTTAAAGCCGCAGGTATGATAGATACCACGACAACAAAGCAATGGCGACAAAACGACGGGAACAGAGATGCAAAATAGTTATAAATATATGAATGAGCAAGTGAGCAAGTTGTCTTGGCGACAACAAATTGTCGCACTGCTGAACTTCCTCACTTACCTATTTATAGCTATTTCGCATTTTTGTTACTGTCGCTTTGCCACCGTCACCTTGCTATCGTGCCCGTGGCTTAATTTTATCAAATATAAATAAACTTATATTAACCAATTAATATTTTCGACTGATGGTGCTTGATGGAAATTGATTTTAAATTCTAAATTATTTAAAACTGGTGAACTTCCATATGTGTTTTTCACATATACACACTGTAGAATTTATATTAACTAGCCATTCTCTTCAAAATTTGAAACGTTAATATATGACAAAAATAAGACTATTGCGTTTTTAAAAGCAACTATTATTGTAAGACGACATTGATTATAAGGTGAACTTTGTATCACAATGCTATATCTGTGTTTCACGATTTTCCAACGAGCATTATTAATCAACCGCTTTAGATTCAATTAAATACGATACGTATTATAATAAAATGCTTTTGTTATAAAATATATTAAGTGTATTGCTTACCTTCATGCAAAAGTCGACGACACATATACGATAGAGTTAAACAATCTAAGTGCTATAATCTATAAACACAATATCATTACTTACAATAATAAATGTGAAATCCTATATTTAAGATACCGTATTTTACACAATTTATTATAAGCGTATTTCAAAATAATTAATAGCTACCCCTATTTCGACGGATGGGGGTAGATGGTGAAGATGGGAGTAGATGGTGGTGGGCTATACGTGGTGCCTAGTTTACATCTTTATTAATATTATTAGAACACTCCATTTTAGGAGGATGTAATATCTAATTAATGTGTTGACAGCTTTTATTTGTTTATTTATACATAACAGTAAAATGTAAGCAACACATAATAATTTTGCTACCCTGGTATTATACAACAATAGTTTCGTGTCATACAATGTGACATGTATGAATATATTTTTAATAATTATTACATAAATAAAATAAAAAATAAAAATCAAATAAATAGATTCTTAGAAAAACAGTATTTTATAATACTTTAAGTCGATCTCACAACAGTTGTTAAAAATTCATTTAAATATTTTCATAATTTTTTAATGACAAGAAAAATATCAAACAAAATGAATTACAAATTAATCATATATTTTACTTGGCTTGTTACTTATACAAAGTGATATTTTTTTAGTTATATTTAGTTAGTTTTACTAGTATTTTTTTTTTAATATGATAAAAACGCCACAACTAAAATAGGTATCGACTCTACCAACTAATTAATCTATAGCGTTAAATTTCAATCATTGTAAGGTTTCACGGCATCTGTATCAAATACAATTTATTGTATCATCTCCTTTGAACCGTTACTTCGAAATTCCACTTCAGTAAATTTTTTGACGAAAATCAATAAGTGGAAAAAACATATGAAGACCAAATGCTCGATTACCCTTCATGTCCCTTAGGTTTCAAAGCTATTGAGCGATTGGGAATTGAGTAAATGACAAAATTGTTGGAATTTGGAGGCAGTGGCTGTGTCGATATTCAAAAGCAGTTGCTTTGTTTAAAGGCATACTATTCAATACGTAGAAAATAATTTTGAGGAGGTATTAATCTTGTTTCACAACAGTAACGTTATTTTAGTGAAGTTATTTTTCAACTGTTTTTATATATTTCTAAATTTCCAACATATAAATTTTATTAATAAACAATTCTACCATTATAATAGAATACTTTTTTTTTTATCTTGTAATTCATTCAAATTTCTTAAAAATATAATTTGTATTTGTGACGAGAAGAGAATATAACTCCATTAATCACAGTAAACTGAAAATATAGCTTTGAATCTGGTTTTGTCACCTCGTAAGAATCATATCGTATACAAATGAGTAGATTAAACTATAAATACGCTCCACTTAAATAAATTTTATTTAATAAAGATTAAAATTGTAATTTTTTGAATAAACTATTGATGTTTTTTTTTTAATATATGTCCGCTGTCCCGATAGCGTAGATATTGGCGTACGCGTCTAGCAATCCGGAGTATGCGGGGTTAAATTTCACATCTGTCGGATTTTTTTAAATCCAAAAATGCACAACCCAATGGGCGGGTTGAGCAATTTTCTGGCGAAAATTCCAGTGAAAAATAATCTATCATGTACAATTTTCACATTGCGGAGAACCATATACTCTTCTTTCGGAGTATATATCTTCATGTTATGTAGATCCATATGCTCCAGCTTAGGAGCGAAAATGGGTATAACAATTGATAATTTTTTATATATGTGCGTATTATTTAAAAGAATTTTTGAATGAAGGACTTAAAATGCAGCGCACGAATTTCAAATGGGTTGAGAGACTGACAGCCAATCTTTGTAAAAAAAACAATCTGTCAAAATAAACTCTAGTATTCTGGAGATACCAGATGTTTCACATTTAGGTCGAATATGGGTACATGAAATATTTCGTTTTACAAGTAATACGAAAACTTCTTAATTTTAATGGTTGTATTATAATATTATCAGGACACTTTACTTTTATTAAGGCACTTAAAATTGTTAAGAATTGTTCAATGTTCTTTCCTAAACATTAAAATTCTTTTTTAGTAGTAGTAATAATTAAACAAGATGGTTTTACGAAATAAAAATGCAGTGTGATAAAAATATTGCGTAAAGTGAACATAAAAATTTAAGTACCCAAAAATATACTGCTGTCATAAATTGAGGTAATCAATATAATCATGTTTTTGATAAAAGTTCAGCGAGTTTTTTCACTATCTGATTTTTCTTGGAATATAGTCAGATTCATAATAATGACATCAGGTTTATTGTGCGATACTGAAGTACAACGCAATATTCCATATACCATAAGAGTTATCTACACTTCCGTTAATTTACGAAGTGTCTCATTTCTTACCAGCATGAAGTGTTATAGCACAAGATCTCTCCAGATGTTTCTACCTTAGAGGAGGTAAAATTTCTATACCTAGGGGGCTTGAAGATGACGTTATGGGAGTAGAGGGTGAGAAAAGGGGGTTTACTTCAGCAATAAAAGCCTAAAAGCTTTCTGTCAGACAACCAGTGAAAGTACCAGGAATCTATGGAAATTTATATTGTACTTCAAGGGTGAATCAATTAAATTTTTTGATATACTTTTACAGAGTAAGCGATTTAACGGCGGAGAATTTTAAGGTGACCCAAATTTTATTTGTTTTATTTTATTATTTTTTAAATATATACACAAAATTAGACAACGGAGCGCACATACTTATAATGCTAATCGGAACTGATGTGACAATATATTATAGCTAAGCCATGTCAACGTAAGTTAACGTATTTTTTTGGTAAATTGTGATAACATTATAGCTAAAAGTACGGTTTTAAAAATGGCAACATACTAGCTTTATTTCAATAAAAATAAATAATACTAGTGCACAATATTACTAACTTTGGTAAACAGAATACACATTTAGAAAAAAAATTATATTGCCGGGGCGTCATAAAAAACGTTAAAATGACGCATTTTTATGAGTATTTTTAATTTTTTATGTTTGTTAAATTATTCGTCAAAAAAATTTAAAATAACACTATTAAATTATATAACTACGCTGAATTTTTTTCAGTTAATAGTTGCATAACTTCATAAGACTCGTATCTTTTGTCACTGATTTAAATATAAACATTAGCAAGAATAATAAAAGTGAAAAAAATGACTTGTAATGAAATCATAATAGCTCAGTGCGTGAAACTTTTTGTGTGAATTTATTTAAGTATTTTTACAATGAAAGATTTGGGTGGAAAAAAGAATGACTGAAAATTATCGTATATTGGATAGAAACTCTAATCAAAAGTCGTATATTGGCAAAGACTAATAGTTTTATCTATCTTATTTTAGACCTTTCTTATACACCACCATGAAACAGGTATTAAAACCTCATAAAGGGCTTAGGGTTGTTGTTTATTGTTGTCCATATTGTTTAAGCCCATCCCTGTGTGTTGAGTATCAAAAGACAATATAGGGTAAAACTGAACCACCCTGTCACAAGCGTTGTTCGGTTATATTAAATATGAAAGGCTGGAAACGATCTATTATTAAGTATAATAATATAATATATTATTATATGAGCGGTATTGATACAAAGATATTATTATGAGACCTGAAAGTATTTCAAAGTTTAGTATTTATTTTGTCTTACTCAGAACATTAATATTAGAAAAATTTTAATCGAATTTTAAATCAAATTAAAAACTTCTAGTTTATTAAATGAGTCAAGTTTATTTTTATCGGGACATTACAATATTTCTCGGGAAGTAGCTGTAATTTAATAAATATTTTAACAAAAGAATATACAAAAACTTTGCTTAAGTTTATTTCATTTAATGAAATATTATCAATTGAACTATATTTTACTTAGTAGTCCATTTTAATTTAAAATTAATACTGAATTATAAACTTAAAAAAGAATATTTGTATTCAATGGATTCTTATTATATTTATTTGAACATTTGTACGCAATTGTTAAAGAATTTAAAATATATATTATATATATTTAGATAATATTTATTTCTCAAAGAGTAATTTATAGATCTTTGATATGTGAATAATTTTTCCGCAAAAATTGGTTGTTATTTATTTATTTTGCATTCATTTCTGATTTTTTTTTAATACTTTACTTTGTATTGAATGATTCAGACAACAAGCTTAACTCTCAACCATTGTAGTAATACGAGTTATTAATACAATTCGTCTTGAAAACATATTATTTAAGTGAGATATGCTTTGAAATTACCATAAGTGTTCACATAATAACAAATTTAAAGCATGGATTTGAAAGCACAGCATTTGGTCATGCATTTTTGAAAACCACCAGATGTGTTATTTGAACTTGCAACTTGCTACCGAATCGCACACGCTTACTTCTAGGCTACCGAAATACAATAAACACAATACACATGTCAGAAATAGGAACTTTTATAAGTTTACTAAATTATGTTTTATACAACAAATCTCCAAGTAAATGATCTTTTGACCGATATGAAAAAGAATGAAATATATGACAAATATATTTCAGCTATTTTCCAAAAATATCATTACAGTATGTTGTAATACTGTTTTAGCAGCGATAAAAATTGTGCTGGCTTAAATAATTTCGTGGGATACGAACCTTAATAATTTATTTTAACAGACACGCGCTAATCTTGACGCGTCATCTATTGGTAAAACGTGCGTGAATATGTGCGGTGACCATACGATCGAAAATAGTTTCTGAGCGAATTAAACGAAAGAAATCTACGATAAATCAAAAAGAACGCTTCAAATAAGCGGTGTGTAAATATTTTGCTATCGTAATAAAACATATTTATAATATGTAACAAAATATAATTTAAGTTAGAATTTGATTAGAAACCCATTCCGTTAAGGTTGAATAAATATATTATTTTATGATACAATGATATAATTAGTAGCAAGCTTATATTATTTTTTTGGTTAAACTCATTTGTAAAATGGGTTTTATTGTAAAATTATACTATTTATATAAGTATCCTTTTAAAATAATGGATGGAGCTTGTTCATAATTATTTATAGCTAAGATAATGATAATATAGCACAGAATGCTGTAATAGGATAATGAATTGAGTTGTAAAATTATAACTAGATAAAAATAAACTCTCACCAATACTGAATGACTCTTTTTTTCTTTATTTGATACAATTATCTAGCGTTATTAAATCTTATACAGCAGTTTCCAAGCTTTTTTCCACCACGTCTCTACTAACAAAATCCACGCTTCTCCAACTTTCATTTTTTGATACAAATAATGATATAGACACGTTCTTTTTCAAAAAACTTTTTTTTCTAATTTTGGCGCCTGCGTTGGCAATTTTTAGGCACTTTAAAGGTTGGCTCACCTAATGACAGTAAAGATTATTAAAATTAAAAAAACTTATCGAGGAAGTATTATTGAAAAATAAAAATTAGTTTTATAAGTAAAAGCCTACGATAAGTCACATGCAAAAGTTTGTTTTATTGGTATTGGAGGTTGCCGATTTACGTTACGCATTTGCATAAAAACAGAAGACGTTGATGATCAGTGGATTAAATGATAGTATGGTACCCAAATCTCGTAAAATCATTCTGCTAATACTGGTATTTATATTATGAACAACAATAAATAGCTCCAGATTTGATAAGGGTTAATATGACTTGATATGATTTTTTATCACAGGCCCAATTTAAAAAAAATATTTATTTTCTTTTATTTTAGCATATTATTTTCTTTAAAAATCATTCATCTATTTGATTTTCAAAAAGTTTTCATGAAATTATTGAGAATAAAATTAATGAAATTGTGCCAAAAATAAAATAGTTAACAACACTTAATGGGCTGAGTAATTATAGCTGACAGCAAATCTTGAAAAAAAATAATCACATTAAACAATAAAATAATTTCAAATATTATGATATATTACACTTTGATGTAGCGCTACTGAATGATACGGTGTTATAAATGGCAAACTATAAATTATAATAATGTGATGTTATTTTCGAAAATGTTACACCGATTTCGCGTAAATATTCAGACACTAAAATCTCCACATGTTATAAAACAATGATGTATTAGAGTGAACAGCGGCAGAATCTGTACAGCGTTAAAGCGAAGAAAATTATTATGCCAACATAAAAAACAGACATTCCAAAAACACTAAAAACTCTTTATTGTCCAAACTTTTTCCATTTGATTAACATCAAATATCTCGCTGTGAGTTATTGATGTATGTTATAATATATTATTATTACGCACGAATAACATCGTTTTAAATATGTTTTTATATTTGTATCTAATAAATGATTATCATAAAAAAATAACATGGAAATTCAGCAAACATAATTAATGTTTTTTTTATTCGCGATAAACATGAAACGCGTCAATTTAATCACAAATACGTAAAACGATATTGTCTGTCGTAGTAAAACTCAAAAGGACCTGCGATCAAAGTATATTTTATGGGGAATTAGAAATTTTATGTTATTTATTCGTTCTTCATATCCTCACTTTATGTAGAACGTTTGGATATCACACGGTGCCTCTAAAAATCTCAATGATCGGTCAATCTTCCCAAATCTTTTTATACTGTACTGTTAATCCAGAATTTGATCGAACATATCTTGTAGATAGCAATCTCTTGGTCACCATTGGACAGTAACTCAAAGGATTTAAAGAATTGGCAAAAAAAGTTTCATCCCTCATGATGAAGTAGAGCGCATGACCTATTAAGTAGTTATCACTGTTGCGGATTCATTGATGAGTGGCTACATGATTGGCCTTTTCTGAACAAATTCATACTTTCATACTCCATGCATATATGTATAAATTGCAATGGCATTTTTCCAAATTTCATTGTTATTTCTGAGCTTTTGTGAGAAAGCTTCATTGGGTATCTAAAGCTGCATAATTAAAACGAATTCATTGCATAGTGATTGACAGTAAAAAAAGCAACCGTGTCTTTTCTTGGTGATAATATATAGAATAGATAGTATTTTTTCAACCGATATTAATACTTGCCTTACCGACTCTATAATTACCGTGATGGTTGCAGAGTGTCCGGTAAAAAGCTATGTTTTAAATTTAAATTATGAAAAATTAAGTTGGTTGGTTATTGTAATCGGCTATAAAAATTAATTTATTGTGTATTTAAAGTCAAATAATATAAAATAACTGTAAAAAATAAAAGAGAAACAAGAAAACGACATATCCAGATGGATATTCTTTTCTGATTGATCTAACCGCTTTGAATTCTCCTTCTCTTCCCCTCTGAGACGTATATTCATATAAGTGATTGATGCTGCCGTTATACACATATCAACGTAATTTGATACTCTGATGTACATGCCCATCCTGCATCACGATATAATTATTTCTGTTGATATCGATCAATGTTTTTATTTCGTAACGACATAATTAAAATTATAAGCGTCTTTATGAGGAATGCATAACGTATGAAGACTTTGCAATTGGATATTTGGAGAAATAAAGTACTGCTTACTGATTATCTAACACTGGGAAGTAACCATTAATAATGTTTGATTTTATCGTTAAACTGTTAAAACATGTTTTCTCATTATGTAAATCCGTCTGCGTACTTTAATTCTAAAATATTTTTTTTATACAATGTAAATTATTTATTTCCGTGGAGGACATGGTAAAAAAATTGAATGATAAACGCAAATATAGTCTTCAAAATCTACATTGCCGACGAAACACGTGTTTCATTATTTTAATTTTTTTTTCCTTAAATCATTTTGAAAATTAGATATTTCAAATAAATCGTGTCATTAAAATGAATAAATTGTTACATGATAAACAGTACTTGTAATTAAGAACAGATTAAATAAAACAGCGCCTCATTTCCATTCTCAGCGTACGCTACTGACTCAAACGCCATTTTCTTATTTGTTGAATAATATTAATTTAGAGAAAACACAAATACAATTAATCTTTATACATTCGTGAGCACAAACAAATTTTGTACGTAATTGCTCGACTATCAAAGAGATTTGTTGGATGTATCAGAGGGTAGCAGCTTGTACCATCCATAAAGGCAATCTGACAAAGCATTAGAAAATATAAACGAGTATGTGTAAAATGTATTTACAATGTAGACCAGGGAAAGGCAACCATTTAAATTATCGCTTTTACATGACGATATGAGAAAATGCTTATTAAACAAAATGTTAAGACATTTAATTAAATTTAAAGTAACAAAATCTCATTATCACCGTCAAACAATGCCCAACTATCACTTCAAAGATTTTCGTTATCAATATATTATTGTCATCAAAAATGCTATGATGACTTTTAAAACATAGCATGGCTAATAAAGATTCACAGGAATTTACATATGTCCAATAATGTAGACTTTTTTACAAATAAAATATTTTGCAGGATTGTAATCCGGATCATTTTTAATGTAAAAAAGCTTTATGCATATATACTGTGGAAAAGCAAAATAACGTAACCCTCAGTTTTTTTTCACTCTGGTTTTTTTTTCGATAGTCACAATGTATATATCTCGATAGACGTTTTATCAAAAGAATGACAAATTAATACCAAAACTTTGCTTTTAAGTTTATAAAAGGAAGCCCTGTGATTTAATTTTATTTGTTTGTCTTAAATATCTTTTTAAATTAATATCAGATTGGAAAAATGCCAGTTTACTCTTAATATGATTCAAGGTTGTGGCTTTTGAATATTTTGACTCAAAACCATGAAGTAAACATTTTTTTGTGAATTCTTTAAAAAAAATCTGTAAAGCTTACGTTGTTTTGCTTAGCAGCTTTTTTTCTTCTTATACCATATTCGTTTCCAACGTGGCATATTGATCTACATAGTACAAAGATATCCACTCCGAAAGTAGAGCATTTATTTTTCGCAATGTTAAGACGTCTTGACCGATTATTTTTCACAAAATTGTTGTTTTTGAAACTCGTGCATGCTATACGTCCCTGAAATTTAAAATGCTTATCAACGTGAAATACGTTTTTCATTGTATCATTCTTTGCAAATTTAAAAACATAATTTATTTTCTATATAAAAAAAAACTATCGCATAACCTCTCGATATGATGAATTTCATTTTCGAGAAAAGCTATTTGCACGTATATTAACTTTTAGATAAAACGTATTTTCCTCGCGGAATTCAACATACGAGAAAAGTTCTGTTTTATAAAGATCACGAAATTATTTTAAGTGAATATTGTATATATTTTATATAACGTCGTGCGTTTGTGAAAAAAAAAATAGTAAGCCTGTTCTCAATCTGTGAACTTTAAGTCACCAATATATGTGTGAAATATTTCAAAATTTTCATTATAGTCAATCATTTTATGTGAAATAAATTATCATAAAATATAATACACTTTATCAAAAACATATCATATACCATGGCCATGTTTGATTTTATATTATTATGTATGGTGTAAAATTATTGTAGACTTTTTTTATTAAATATTTGAAATTATGTATTAAGTATAACATGTGCATATTACCATCGACTGATGGTGCTTGATGGAAATCGATTTTAAATTCTAAATTATTTAAAACTGGTACTTTCACATATGGAAGTTTACCAGTTTTAAATAATTTAGAATTTTAAATAATTTCATTTAAATATAGAATAGAAGTGGAGGATTGAAAAAGATATATTAGGCTGTTGATTTTTTAGGTTATCAAAAGCTTTTTAGAACGAGAAGAGAAATAATAATGACGTTATGTTATAATATAGTATAAAGTAAACTAAATGCAATATAATTTAAATAGAAAGACTCGTTTATAGTTTAAATATTGCATTGAATAATTATATAAAATGATATTGTCTAAAATATTCCTAGTTCAGTCTACAGTTACTAAACACTTCCAAGTTTTCACAAATTGGCTTTTCTCACATGGACGTCTTTTTCATGAAGATAATAGCTTTTAGAAATAATTTAGAGTGATGTCACGTGCTTGTAAAATAGGCATGTGTCGCTTTAATGAACATCGCGGGCACAAAGTCAGCGAAACGGATTCTATCTACTTCCTGGAAAATTTGCTAACGTTTTCGTATAAGAAAAGTGAATTAGAAGTCCTATGCGTACGTATTTTATTTCATCCATGGAAGTCGCACAAAGTAGTTAAGTATTTAAATTTCCCTTTTAAGAAAATCAAATACAGTATTTTACTTATTAGAACATCAATTACTACAGAATGTTGTATTACTAAAATAAACGTTTAAACTTTGAGCTTTCAAAACTTAAAAGTTGAAAGCGATTTATAATGGATATTTTACGACATAATTTTTTTACGATAGTAAATTCACCATTTATAGTCTTGCGTTAAATAAGTTACAATTTTAAGAGACAAGTAAATCATTTTCTTCCAAGATACATTTTCTGACTTCCTTAACAAGAAAAAGGAATCTGAGTGTAAAAGCAAAGAAGAAATACTCAGTATAAACTAGCTACAACTGGGTAAACAGCCCAAACTATATTCCTTCTTCTTCTTTCCATGCCAGGCTTACTACCAAAGTGGAGCATGTAGATTTACACATTGTGAAGACATCCACTTCGAAATTGGAGTTTTTGAATTTCCATAATGTGAAAACGTCTTGACAGATTATTTTTTGACGAGAATTGTTTGTCAGATAATTGTTCAACCTAATGGGCATATAGTCCTGCATTTTTGGATTATAAAAAATCCGACAGAAATGGGAATCGAACCCGCACTCCCCAGATTGTTACACGCACGGTAAACTCTACTTTACCGGTGAGACATATTTATAGTCAGAGGGAAATAGTATGAGATGTACTAGTAGTAATTATAATAACATTAAAAACTTTCGTGACTTCTTGCATACATGTGTAGATTTTCCGCGTCTAAATCACATGGATATCCGTAATGCAAGATTAATCTCCACAAAATATCGGCTGTTAGTTAATGGGAAATCTATATTTTTTTAAATCAGCAATATTTGACCAGCATATATGAATATTGAACCTGAATTTCACGGAATTATAATATAATGACAGTGATAATTGAATCAAATTTAAATAATGTACTTATTTAAAAACATTCACTTTATATCAGCCATGAATTCGATTATCTGGGGATTTTTTATATGTACATTCTGATAAATCAAAATTTTGTTTTATGAAATTTCAACGTGAAAATAATCAGACGCGTCATTTATCTGCCTCGTATATTTTTTATCAATCACATATTCACCTTCGTAAATAGTAAATACTGGCTAATAATGTATTAGGACTCTTATCGAATTGGTATAAATTATAATATTCGTTACCATTATTATATCATTTAACTTCAATTGTGTCCTGAGTTGGCAATTTTTATATGACTATACTGTCATAAAAAAAATAAGAATGTCCGAAAGATTTACAATATGAACAGTCAGTGTAAATGTTATAATTCAAATGTATAAACTTTCTAATTCTTACATCTACGTAGTAAATATCAATGGTAAGAAGAATACTTTGAAATATACTACGAACACGTGTACTATCTTTATCTTGGAGCACAAAATAGAGAAGAAAAATTAATTATAATCTACAAATATCGATTCGTTTCGTATCTTGTGTCTTAAATAAATACACTACACGTTTCACGAAGTTACGTAAAGAATTTCAATATAACAATAACGGTGTATTTTAATCTATTACGAAATATCTGTTGCATAAATAACGGGTTCCCTTGGGTCACAATGTCTTTTACTTGTTGCCCGGCAAATATTTCTCGGCTCTTGGTAACTAAAACACATTTTCACTATTTACGGCACTTGACTTCTACAATCTCCCTTCCACTTCTTTGTAGCCCACCACTGAGTCCCACGTTGTCGCCTCGTTACAATGCTGTGAAAGGGATTTTTAAAATATATTTTAAATGGAATTTTTCGTATCTTTGATGAGATTTCTTAAACTGCACAATATTAGCGGTTTTAATTAGTAAATTTATGTCACGTGGATAAGCGCACGCTCACGTTATTGCTTAATAATTTAAATATTCAAATCTCGGTAATGCACAATTCAAAATTTAAAGACGCAAACTTGGATTGCCAATAAAGTAAAAAATAGCTATTTCGTGTATAAAATAAATCGAAATAAATATTCGTACTGAAGAAATATTAAGGTTCTATAATTGGTGTGAATGTGAGTTACAATAGAATTTATTGGTAGTATGTTATATGTTCGCTCACCGCCCACA
>JAGVSQ010005742.1:5673-17289 GCA_022683975.1 Rhyacophila evoluta
CTGATCAGTGGATACGGCATTTTAGTTCAGTTAATTTTTGAATTCACCAGATTATTGAACTTTCGGCTTTATCGGACACCCCCTCACTCGTATCATCCGTCATATCGAGGTTCTAATGTACTGCGTTATGTGAGGTTACTATACAATTTCAAAACTTAATTTTCTTCCATATTTCTAAGTGAAGCATATGGACACCACATGCCAGGTTATACCTACATCTAACAGATCCGCTGAATATATTCTATAAATAATATTTTACGATATGCCGAAAATCAGTTGGCTTGAAGAATGGGCAGTCAAGTTAAGGCTCTCTTGGGGCCTCCGCAGTATGTGGCCAAGCCAGTTCCAGCGTCGCAGCTTCACTTTGTCAGTGATCGTTACGAACGAAGTCATACCACAGTATTGCCAGGATCCGTTGCAGGCTATCTATTTTCATAATTTTCAATACGGCAGTATTTAATAATTAAACGCACACTTTTCGTATTAATCATGTACGGAAGTCGATAACTTCTTGTATTAAAGATTCAATGTATAGTTTATATCTTGAGAAAACATCGTTGCTTAGAAATTATTGATTTTACGAAACCGGTTTTTATGATATGTAAATGTAAATAAAAGTTATCGACGAATCGTAAGGCACTGTGTTATTAATGTAATTGATTAATATATTTGGACATTTTTTTGATTATTTATGATGCTTTATTTACAAATTATTATAATGATAAGTTTTTTTACACGCGTCGCCTGTTTATGCGTTATTAATACTAGGTTTGATAGGCACATTATTACCATGGCCTTCTACCGTGGATCGATAGTAAACAACGTCCGATTTAAAATAATATTATCTCACATAAATAGTTTCGCATTAATTACGTAATAGTGTTTTATTATAACGAACGCAGGCCAGTCCATGTAATACAGCGAATACGAAATGCGGAAACAAAACTCAATTTCTTCAGCGAGGTCGGTCTACGTTGTATATAAATAAATTATTATTATTGTCTATTGAAAAGACAAAACCGTAAAAAACGAACGTGAAATACAGACAGTAGCGCCAATGTCAACGCATTATAAATTAATCAACACGTTTTATTGAATAACAATATAGTTAAGTTCCGAACTAAACAATGTTCATTGCAAAAAACGTAATAAAAAAATACTAGATTGTATAGCGGGCAACAGGTGTTATGTAATGTACTTGTAAAAAAACGTTATGTTTTTTTAGTATTTAATTATTATTTTTTTAAAGTACGGATAACCTTCGTGCATTACACCACAATACTAAACAACGCGGTTTCGATATAACGCGATGTTAAAACATCAGTGGTTACCTCGTATAACTCAGTCCTTAATAGAGCATTCACGGAATGATTTTTGCCCGCTTTTTAAAAATTTAGTTTTAGGTTTAAAAAAATGATTTTTAATACCAAAATATTTTTGTTAAAGTTTCGGAATGATCGTTTTAGATTAAAACATTTTAACATCCAATGGAGCAATCTAACTATAATGTATTTACAATATAATACATCGTATTCATAAGATCTGTAACATATTTGGAACTTTTTTGGCTTTTAATTATGTTTATCGCTAAATATTATAAGGAATTATTGTGAATAATTAATTACACATTCTGAATATTATATTTTAATCTAATAAACCGTACAATAAAATATGGACAAATACATTTGTAATGAAGTTAATGAGACAAATTACAAGATGAGATGTTTTTGTAATATAGTGTGTGTATCAAAAGATTGTTAAATTCCACCCTTATTTGTACTTTTTTGATATAGAGTTCTGTAACACACTATCTTTTTATTTTGTCCTATTCACTTGAGAATATGTGCCCTCCATTAAAATCATACTCTTCCCTATTTATTCAAAGTGTTGAAGAGTGGCGATAGTGGAGAGATTGAAACGTAAATGGATTTTTACGATACCAATAAAAATTTCACTTGAAAATATATACGAAATAGCGATTTATGGAAAAGTTGAATGTAAGAATATCAATGACCACCAGTATGTAATATTCCTAACAATTTCACCAGTTCATACCTAGAAATATTGCAAGAAAGATTGAATAGGGATTATACTATGGCTATGGGTAGGAATGTGGATACCCTTTTTTGCAATGATTAGTTGTTAACTAAGCCGGCAACTGTTTGGGGTCGTGCCCCGAATTCGAATACTTACATCTACAATTTAATACAATGATGAAAATACATACCACGTATTAATATCGCTTAGGAGTCGTGGAGCAAAAACGTATCGTTACCACTGTTTAAAGTTGGCGGTGTTGCTATCAGGAATAAGATGAATCCCTAAAGCTAATAATTACTTATGTCATGTTATTATGAAATTAATATGAAATCTACATATTTTCACCGTAACAAATATAACCACGTAAAGATTTACATGACAGTTCAATATTGATAAAAAGTGATCATTTACGAGTATACTTTCAATATAATTGTGTAATTAATATTTTTGACGGATGGTGCTTGATGGAAATTTATAATTGTGTATTAGATTAAATATATTTATGTATTCTTTATAAATATAAAATCATCGACTGCGAAGTACGCGAATATGGATTTCCATAATATTGAGATTTATTTTGAAATAATATTTCCATTAAAGACTGTTTATCAACTAATTACTAAACCGATTAAAATTCACATTGAAATTTTAATTTTATACAATTATAGACCCCAAATCAACAATTTTGATTTACAAGCGCATTTGCGAATCATTTTGGCCACACCAGGCGACATCCGTTGGTGGCTAGTAACCAAATGGTGACAATTAAATCAACAAAACTGCCTTATTAAAAGTTTGAAACTATCAGACATTTTTATAATTATAAATTGTTAAACCTGTATGACAATCCAATCGGTAAATTAAAAAAAAAAGTACGGCATTACACGGTAAGAGTAATGGTCTCTTCACATAAATGTCTGTCTCTAAATAAGATTTTGCGTTTGCATTTTGCAACCTAAGACTGGGTAAATAGTATTAACTTCCGGGACACCGTCATCAAACGAAATACGTACATCGCTACTCTACATTGGAGTTCCGGAATAGGTACGCCTTATTAAGATCGGACAGATGGACGGCGAGTACCTTTAGAAGGTTGTGAATCAATTATACCGAAGCGTTATTTTACTCGGCGATATAATATCTATCATTTCTAATATTCGAAATAAACTGTAAGATTTTTAGAAATCCAAAAATTCAGCACTGGGCGTCTATTGGGTTGAGCAACCAATATACGTGAACAATAATCTGTCGAGACACGTCTTTAAATTGCGGAGTTCCATACACTCTTTCGATGTGGGTATCTGCGAATTGTGTACATCTATATGCTTTACGTATGGAGTATGGTATAAAAAAACTTCTAATATGCAAAATGTTACAAATATGACTACCGCAATAATATAATGGTGCAATATTATCGCTGCAAATTGCACTGGCAGATATCAATCGTGCTACTTACTAACAAAACCAAAAGGAAAATTGATAATAACAGAAATCATATCGACATTTCAAATTAAATACGCGGTTTGCAATAATGGTGCACTTATATATTTTTGAATAAGTTCGTTTGATTAGCGATATGTTGTGGGAGCGTGTGCGCAAAACATTTTCTTTTAATTAATCTATTTTTCTTCTTTTGCCATATCCGCTTACTATTTGGCTGAGTACATCCTGTGATGCGCCGCGGTATTTCAGGACGCAGGGATCCCACCATTAAGAGAAGAAGACATACAAGATTCAGCCTATTCAGAAGCATCCGCAGTATGTTCTTCAACCAGCTCCGCTGCATGGCTTTTAACGTGGCAAGGGGTTGCTCTGAATTACATAATTCATTTTAATGCGACTCCATCGGACTGCTTTAACCGTTCTATAAGACGCTACAGATGTTACAAAAAATAACGTGTTGTGTGAAACCGTATTATATAAGACTAGAGCTCGGTACAAAAAGTTTGGTTACGTTCCATGCAGTACTGGATCTCAATCGACGACAGCTAATTCTCGCGGAAAAAAAAGTTACAACAAACCTTTACATTACGGAGATCTATATAATCCATTTATTTGGAATACACATTGTGTAGATCCATATGCTCCACTTTCGTAGTGGACATGAAAAAAAACTGTTATGAAACGACCAAATTGAAGTTTCATTGAAAGCCTTTTAAACGGCTTAACCTACTTGTTGCACGTGAGATTTAATCAAATAAAAGAAAACTACGGCGAGCGAACAAAAGTTTCCGATGACTGACATAAACGGTCCGGTTCGTTGGACTGTGAAGCAGATGAATACATAGATAAAAGAATGATTGGCGAATCAGCGCGAGGACAAGGACATTGCGGCGATGAGAAAATCAGAGTAACAGTACTGGTGACTGTGGTGGTAACAAAATTTCACTTGTAATGTTATATGACAACCCGAATATTGTGCGAAGGTAAATTTGACAACGGGAAAAAAGTGGCAGTCGATTCATAATGTGCAAAAACGACGTATCCAATATTATGTCGAAAAAATAGCAGATGTAATAATATGTATATATTGTACATACATAATTTATTGAAATTGAATTCCACGACCCAATGCTAAAAGTGGCCATGTCAGATATAGCCCATTTTTTCCGGTATTAGAAAGTAATTTTCAATGTTCTATCTACATATTAATATATGTACTACAAGAAAAAAAACTGGATACTTATTATAAAATAAAAGCAAGAAAATAAGGCGTTCAAAATGTTCAACAGAAGCAGTACAGAGATGACATATTATAGTATAAACACCATTTCTAAAAAAACAGATCAGACCCTACGGAAATACGCCACTCGGCATTAGAAAGCCGATAGATATATAGAAAAAAGGGGAAACATAAAACAATGATAATAAAACCGTTGGAAATTAAAAATATTTCATTCTTTAGCATAGCGGTATTATTGACATGCTCAGGTAGCCAGATATTATTTTTTTAAAGATTAAAATAATACCTATATTTTTTTTACATGGAGGCACGAGGTTTTTTAATGTGGATTCGTTAAACAACTCCGTAGCTCAAATCAAGTACACAAAAGACGCAATTAGCGTCTCTTTATCAAAGACTGCCGTGTGCAATAAGCCAATGAATTGAATTAATTAAAACAGCGATGGATTGGAGTGGCAAACTCCTAGGGGAATGAATGCATGTCAACGTGTGTGATGGTGTTTGGTAACAAAAGGGTTAAATATCAGAAGAGTTTTAAATCATTAGTCTGGAATTAAAATTACACTCGTATATATCATGGATATATTTAATGAATGCACATTCGCTTGCACTCACCGATTAACGATATGTCAATGATTTTCTGTGAAAATATTGTCGTAACCTACAAGATTCTGATCTATAAAGAATTTAGAGAACGGCATAACGAAAGCCTAACGTTAATATTCCATATGTGATCTATGTGACGAAAAAGATTTTTTCATGTAATAAGAACATTATTAATATTGGCCGTCCACTGTAAATTTTCAGAAACAAGTTATTTAAAGAAATAAGATACAACCAAAATAATCGTTTTTCGTAATTGTTCTTGTAAACTTAAAATAATAGTCATACTGCTGTTCAATTGAAATTGAAGATCTTTTGTGTATTTTTATCAGGTACGCCTTGAGTGAGTCTCGAGCCTGCTTGAGATTTCTTTCTACCGTTATTATTTCGGCGTCCTGTGAAACTCTCGGGTACTTTTAATGAGATAGATTCGACGAAATTGGAGGACGTTAGCTTGACCCGAGAGCATAAAAAGCTATCGGCGGATGACAGGAAATCCTGGTTATGCCGCGTATATTTTCTTTTTTTGCTTTACGTGTGGGGCGGATTTTATCAAAGAAAAAGAAAAGCATCAAAAAACCTTCACTATAACAACAAAATTCAGACACGCTTTTCATTTTAAATATTAATTCTCCACGCCATACAAACACGAAATATGTGGATAATTATTTCTACATACCAATAAATTGTATTCTTTGCAGTTATTTATTCGATGTTTACCTGCAATGTAATACTAATCAATATGAACAGAAACTGATAGATTCCCTTCATTCAACAGTGGATTGATGCAGGTTGATGGCGTTTATAAAATTCAGAGTTTACTTACTCTTAATACAAGATTCATATGAATCAGATTGTATGTGTAAAAGGACAAAAAGTTAATAGCTAACAAGTAAAAGAGGTGTCTTGGTAAATTCCGTACAATCAAAAACTTATAATTAAATACATATATTAAAAAATATTAAATCTAAAAATGTCTTACAAATGTTTAAATGATTAGAATATAATCTAATCAAATAAATCATTTTGTTTCACTGTTTTTTAAAAACGGCTTTAGACAATACGTCGAAACTCTTGAAATACATTTAATTAACATCGTTACACAAAATTATGTATACCCGACAGTAACTATATCTATAAAAGCTGACTAGCTTTGACGAATCTTGTATAGCCTGCTTCAGTGATCATTAGAAATATATACAACGCTTTGGAGAGACCGTCCGAAACCAACAGGCTTGCCGTAGAAACGGAAGAATCGTGTAATTGAAGCTTTCATTTCCAGGCGAACGAGCTTTGTGTATCGGCAACTGAAAGCTTCCTGACGGAGCGAATAATAATCACCAAGGGCAGATGTAAATTAACTAGGAAGTTCGTCGAACTCCATATAACCACCAAAGAGCGGATTATTTATAAAATAAATGGCGGGAATTCCATCAATACGTGGGTTAAATGTTGGATACGCTACACATTTACCGATTTATTCTGTCTTTTATTTCAGTTTTATTGTGTAATGATATTTTACACGCACCTCTAAGATTCTTTGTCAGACAATTGCTTAACCCAATAGTCATCCGGTCCTATTTTTAAGTTTTTATTTTTAAATCCGACAGATGTGGAAATCGACTCCCATTTCCCGGATTACTAGGCGCGCACGCTAGCCTCTACGCCACGAGAGGGTTTATTAGTGATACATAAATAACTCGGGAAAGCATACTATTTAATTTTATTGAATATAAAGTAACGGGTCTTCCATGAATTATTAATTAGGATATCAATTTAATCTTAATCAATAATATACACGTGTAAAGTGTAAAATTCAAATTCATCCGTAAAATATCGAATATTTTTAATAACAATTAGACACACATGTTTAGACAAAAGTAGTCCTGAATATAATACAATTTTTTTATTATAATTATATTCAATAAAAATTATTTAGATTTTACAAATCTATTCCTCGTGCAATATCGTCGTCAAAAGTGGGCCATGTGGTGCAAATCCACCAAATCCAAACATATCTTGGCAGACATTTTTCAATAAAAGTAGTTAGCAATGCTCATCTCAAATTACATAAAATAAACAAAGAAAAGTTTTATAAACTTTCCTAAATCTTAGAATACGTAACATAATGATCTATATAAGTATTACCAGTATTAGAATTTCATAGAATATAATTCCACTTTGGGTTCAGTAAGTTCATTCCGTAATGCTGTCAGATTACGTATTTTAAAATGTGCCTATTCCTTCATAAATAATATCCATTCAACTCCACAAGGTCGGTTGAGAGTCGGTCGGGGTAAGTCCAGGGTCGGCATACCCCCGCTTCAGGTCACGGCCTGCGTTCAAGGCGAACCTTCTCGAAAAAGAGGCTCCCTCGCGACAGTGCGAGCAAGCGGCACCTACCCCCGAAAGCTTCAAGGGCAGAATAAGTCATCGACGCAGGATACTATTCAAAGCTTCCGTAATTATAAATTTGATGTAAAATAATAAAAAAAAATCGGTGTCATTAAAAAGCACGATTTTTAAAAATGTAAGTACAAAATAATTATTAAAAATATAAATATTTGTCCGTGATAAATAAAATTAAACATAATGACTATACCAGTACCTTTATCTTTCTATGAAAGTTGACAAGGACATAGCGTGATTTGTCCTTGACCTTAAACAAATCTTGAGCATAAGGTAAAATCAATATGAACAACCCTGGGAATCCAAAATATTTTTTCCACAAAATTTGCCAGCAATGCGCATTAGAATACAAGGTTATTTTTACGAATAATATATGTCACAATGGAATTAACTTCTTGATGATAAAATGTATGTTTTATTGCAAATAAACACAACTTGCTTTGTTCACCTCTGTTACAAAAAATATTTTTGGACAGATTTCACGAATATAATATCATATGAAAAGTTATATAAAATTAGTTCAATTAAGAGGTGTATTGGCGTCTGTAGTTAAAAGAACATTTCTAAGTGGACAAAACCGGTCCTTATGATTTTAATGTGGATCGAGTTTAACTATTCACATGTCTCTGCCCAGTCTTGTTTAGTAACATGTTATTGCACCGAAAGAAGAAATTTTAAGCATATAATAAAAAAAAAGAAACTATATTTTTTTACCACGTTCGCTCGAAAAGTATGGATATTGATCATTAAAATGTGAAGATGTCCATTTTAGAAATGGAAACCCTATATTTAATAAATCTTCGCAAATTGAAATCATGTCATGATAGATATTTTATACGTAAATTGCTTGCCTCCAAATTACTCAACATACCACAGCTATTTGATTTAAAAATATATCCCAAGACAAAGGAATGGATGTCTAACAGAGTGAATATAAATATATACATAATATTAATTAAAATTAAAATATATATAATAGCTATAAATAAATGTAGGAGTGGGACAATCTGATTAGAAATGATACTCGTCATTGATCTGTTTAAAAAGTTGTATCAGTTAAATATTATTATGGCGGGATTTCAAGTTAATAAAAGAAATCTTTCTTATGAGAGTTAATTAACAATGAGATTTATCAACATGTGAACAAATCCAGTGTAGGCTCACGTATGGAAAACTTTGTACATTAGTTTCCGCACCCTGGCTCCCCACATTACGACCTTGGTGCCACACGAACTTAATCACCGTGGCAAAAGCGCAAACTACGTCCAATTAAACGTATATCTGTTAGTCAAGTCATGCCTATATGCACAGAGGGCATATTCATCAAGATAATATTCTGGTAGTGGGTTGAAATTAAATTCACGGATATGGAGTTGATAAGTCAGAAATTAATTTGACAAAAAAATGAAACCTAAATAAATAATAACGTTTTTGATAGATATGCAATGCATAAAACTATGATAAATAAACACGCTTCACTGATAATTTCTAAAAAAAGAGATACGGAAAAAAACGAGTTAATAATTAGTGAGTATATAATTAGTGTAATGGTGACAATTGAAATAATGTTAATTATTAATAAGTTATAAAGAAAGTCACAATATTATAAAAGAAACAAAGAGCAGTTTTAATCAATTACTTTTATCCGGTTTTAACTCTTCAACGGATACTAATATACCAAAAAAACAACGAGATAGTTTATAATATTGATTAAAAACGTATTAAATGATGAAACCGGTACTTAAGTTTATATAAATGTATTAAGAATTACACAAATACATTAAATTACACTTTAAATAAATTTATCAGTAACCATGTTGCTTATGTGCGTGTTTTAAAATAAACTTATAGCCGTATTCTTCAATGTACCGAGTTTTCCTGATAGAAAATCGCAGTGGTTATCTTCACCACTGTATAAATATATAATAAAATGTCGTCCGCAGCGTGGAACATATCGATATATAAAATATTTTAAACACATCACGACACGTATTGGGAGTCAATACCATATAATAGGTTTCCCGAACTGCGACAAGAAAGATAGCTTACCAACTAGGTTGTACCGCGACTTTATTTAAATGCTGAATATTAAAAAAATATATACATTAAATAATACACGAGAAAATTCTGACTAAATCAAATGTAATATGTTCAAATATTTAATATATATTTATCAAAAAGAAGTAGACATAATTCTAACTTGTTAATTAAAATTGTACAACTCGATTGAAGTCGACATTTTATTCCAATAGATTATGGCTATAAGTTGTTTAGATAAATACTATTGTCATAAAGTATAATTCATAAAAATCTGTTGTGTTTCATAATAAGTCATTTTTATTGAAAGGTATTTCAATCGGAATATATTATAATAATAAAATAAAATACAATTGCTCTGTTTTTCTGGTAGCACAACCTAGCTAAGTAACTAAGAACTAAGTATGCTCAGCTAACATTTTCGATCCCGGGAAGTTTGCTGTTGCTATCCAGAAAACCTTCGACACAAAGAGGGTTGTGTATTCGGTAATACGGAGCTTTCAAGGTTGCAAATTACGAAATTATTACTGTGAAGGCTTCACGTGTTGTGGGTATTACTTTATGCGAACGGCGACGTGTGGATGATTATTGTAGCAAAAAATAAATATGACCTATTTTACGACATACATATTTATAAATACTTTCAGATTTTTTATCACTTGTTGTCTCGGGCGTTATTGATTTTAGTTTTCTGTTGTATGAATTTAATTATTAAACCAATAACCTTCATAATAAAATTCCAACAATATTTATATTAACAGATGGTTTTTCAAAGCTATTGATTACCTGCTGCGAAAGTTTGACCTGTTGGGGATGAGGATTCTGTATCAAGAGGTGTGAGAACATTAACTTAACAACCGAGGCGATACATTATGATTCTAACTAGCATTAGTGTTGGCGGTAGCTATTATATTAACAAATATCTTGAAAATTGTAATGAATGGCTTATAAAAAAGTTATAAGATTCATCCGAAGCATTTCCTTGAAATTGTATAATTCAATAAGCGAAAGCTGTACATTATTAAAATTAATAAAATAAATGAAAAACAAAGAAGTAGACAATCCCAACACGTATGTGATATTGCTCAAAGTAACTAAATGTTGGAAGCACGGTTATTTATCGTTTGCTATTAAAAACTGAAAATAATAAGATATACATAAATGTAGTGAGAGAATAAGAAAAAAGAAAAACTTCAAGGACAACACCACCGAAATTTCTCCGTGAAAATTTAAGGCATAATAATATTTTATTGTAATAAAAAACAGATGATTTTAAAAATATTTTCGGTATAATATAATAATAATAATAATAAATATAATAAAATGTATTTGAATCGACGATTTTTTGTAGATACTTGAATGTGTATGGAAGTAACAGATCATACATTCACAAAAGTAAGTAAGTACCTATGAAAAAGCTCGTTTTTGAAAATAAAGTTCTGGTATTCAATAAAGAATGCGGTGGTAAATTTACGACGCAAAATTTTCTCTTTTGAAAAGCGTCGGCAAGAAAAACTCAACTATGATATAATACAACACTAGTTTAGTCTGAGGTTATGAGCTATGGGAAACAAACTCTGATAAATAGGGTACACGTGAAGAATTATTCCTCACAGAAAACCGAGATAATATAGATCTTCTTAAGTGAAATATTTATCGATACCCGTGCGTAGTTAGTTACTAACCTGTCTCTCAAATTTACTGATAATGGGAGAATGTAGTAAAATTTATGGTAGGTAAGCACATAATTATAATTTGGGTCACCATTATTCAGTCGATAAACACGAGTTCAATCGCTATGTGAGCTTGTATTCGTGTACTAGAATATATATATATTTAATTGT
>JAGVSQ010005743.1:0-17284 GCA_022683975.1 Rhyacophila evoluta
ATTTAAAATCAATTTCCATCAAACACCATCAGTCGAAAATATTAATTATTTAAATAAATATTGTTATATAAAGTAAATATTTAATTAACAGACAAGTTAAATCAATGAAAATTTAACAGATTTAAAAATTGATTTTTCAGGATTAATACCATTGTATTTAATATTCTTGTAACTATTGCAAGTTACAAATAATGCACATCATTGCACATATTGCAGGAACACGTAAATTAATTTTTTTGCTTAGGTTACTTTGCAAAGTGTGGCTTACTTTTTATGATCTCTCAAATCATTGGCATATTAGCATATAGTTTTAACAAGTTTTATAAACATTAATGAAAAATTGTGCCATTGATACGAAATATTGAAAAAAGTAAAACTATATTTTACAAAGTGACTTAAACTAAAATAAATAGTTCCATGCTTCTGTAATATTGGCGACGGTGTATTTTTTAATAATGTTTGTTTTGTATACAAAAATTCAGCGTATATTTCAACGATAAATTTCATTCTAATGCGGAATTAAATCAGAAAACGCTGTTAAAATCTCATAATGAAATAGGTCATGTTTTTTCTTCTTCTAAGGTTAAGTATAAAACAATGAAATAACGTCTGAAAAAAAACACCTGTAAAGAATATTAAAAAACCATCATTAAGCGATAAGAAACTGCGTTCAAAATAAAGTGAACGAACTGAAAGAAAATTTAATGTATTCAAGGTTTATTATTGGGCATTCTATAGCATTACGAAATTATACTACTGTATATCGGAAACCATTAGTAAAGGTAACCACTTATTATGTTTGAAAATACTGAAATGTACAATTTATAGATTTAATGTAACAATTTTGTTACGAATTGAAGAAAAAGCTAAAAATAATTATAATGTTCAAGTAAGTGCGTGTGGTTTGGTTCAAAAAGTTCAAATACTATAGCTGTACATGAAATTTTGTCTCTGCGGTAACGTAGTTGATAGCGTGCGCGCCTAGTGATCCGGGGAATGCGGGTTCGATTTCCCATCTGTATGATTTTAAAAATCCGAAAATGGAGGATTAAATGCCCATAGGGTTGAGTAATTGTCTGAGGAACAATTCTCGTGAACAATAATCTGTTAAAACGTCGTCACATTGCGGAGATCCATATACTCCTCTTTCGGATTGGATGTATTCACAATATGTAGATCCATATGCTCCACGTTGGGAGCGAATATTGGTATAAAAATGTGTGTATGCTTTAGTTTCAGAAGTGAGGAGATTTAATAACGTAGCTGTATGAGGAATTTTGTAATTTAAAAAATAAATATCATGCTATGTATTTTTTTTCAGTGGCTTAAAAAATATTTGATGAATGTATGAAAATCAAAATTGAAATTGTTGTGAAAAAGGCAGTCATGTATATGACCCTTATATAGAAATCAAAATGTTCTTATTTTGAATCACAAATGGTAAATAGCAAATATTTTTTTTCAGGGGTTCCCTTGTTACGCTAGAAGTCATGCAGTGGCCCTGAAACTGACTGGGGCATGTACTACGTATGCCTCCGAAAAGCCAGGATCCTGCTTCTCTTATTTAACGACCGGTGGAATTCCGGTGACCTGGAAGATTCAGAGTGCTATCCACAGAATGTACTCAGCGGAATTAAGCGATGCCGGTATGGCGTAGAAGGATGAGAGGTGGCTGGCAGGTAATGGAGAATCCTGGAGGCGTTATGTGGTAGCCATATGCTCTGCATAAACATAAGTATGGTTGAGATTTTTTTTTACTAAGTTCACTTTGAAATTAGAGCATCTCTACAATGTTAAAATATGTATTGACACATTATTTTTCACAAGGGCATTAATTAAAAGAATTAATTGATATTATTTACGATATGATGATAATTAAACTCACAATATCCGACTCCAAATTTATAGCAATAAACTCTTGGCCATTTCGTAGACAAATCTACACAAATAATAATTCTATAAAAATACTAAATTTATGAACAGTTGTTTAATATTCAACAGCAAGTTTTACCAATTACATACTAATTGAAAAAATAAGCTGTCAGCCTGAATGAAAAAATCCCGATGTGTTAACCTTGTTATATGATATATTTAACAAAATAAACATATATTTTTAAATCGTATTGTTAATTTTTGTTTTGTCAAATATGTGATATTAGTAATATTAGACACAATTTTATAATAAGCGTAACAACTTTTTGAAAAACACTTCTAGCATAAATTTAGGCAATAACATCTTATCCAAAACTTTTTCTTGCCATTAAGTATAAACACTTATGGTTCTTTCCACAATTTGTGCTATAAAAAGAAGTGGAATGTATTATTAAATATCAAATAACTCTTTCAAGCTTGTACTTATACAGTTCTGGGTCGTTGATTTTTATTTCAAACACAACACATATGCCAAAAGCTTTATGAAGGTGTATAAATGGATTAGTTCACTAATAGTCGTTACTAACAGTACTTGTTTCAGCCTATGTAATATTATGAATGAGGAAACTTTTTTATATTAACACCATTTGTTTTATTTATTGCAAATGTGTGGCGTTTGGTAATGATTAAGAGTAAAAAAAGTAACTACCGTACACTTTAAAAAGGGATTATAAAATTATTGGTTCGAATAAATCAAAACATACAATGACGCATGGAGATAGCCAAATTGATTCCAGACCATTGGACTTCCCAATTTTTAACCGGTTACGGTGATTTTACCGTCGAGTTCTGTCAGCTTGGTCTTAAATCTAGTACTTGCTTGTGTGGCCAATTGTAGAGTGTGACAGCTTCTCGAGTCAGTTTGACAATTTATAAAATGAGTTGGTCATTTTAACTTGTTTTTTTAGCTTTTAAAAAGTGAAAAATCTCACGGTGAACGAGAAGGTGTCTTCTTAACAAGGCTAAGTTAATTAGAATAGAAATTATGCATGCCTACCAAAGCCATGAAAAGCTGCCCCTGGGAAACTTTAAAGAGTCTTAAACGTTTATTACGCCTCGGTATACACCCGCATAACGAGTGGGAAGACGTGGCTAATAGTAAAGGAAAAAAATAAAAAGTCGATAGTGGAAAATAGCTAGCACATTTTTTACATGTATTTATTTAATCATACAAAAATGGTCTTACCATTCACAAAGCCATAGCTAAGGGGTAGTTTAATTCAGAACCTAAAGACAACCGTTCGAGTAGTATATCTACGTAAAAAAAATATACATATATTTGTATTATGTTTGTTTCTGAAGTGGCGCATATGGATCTAAACAGTGTGAAGATATGCGCTCCGAAAGTGGAGTATATGGACCTCCCCAATGTGAAGACATCTTGACAGATTATTTAAAATATATGTAAAGGTTATACAATCGGAAAATGTACGTGAAGAATGTAAAAACGTCTATGTATATATGCATAAATGGTAATTGATTGTTAAAAATTAAAACAGTTGGATCATCGTTCATGATAATCAAAGTATTAGAAAGGTGATTCTGGGATAGTTCTGGCGCTAGAGGACTGCCTAACTTTCATTATATCACAGTATATACCCGCATGAATTGTGTGCGTATGTGAAAATAGTAATGAAAGGGTAAGTTAGTTAAATCAATAATAAAAATACATTATATTACACGAAATAACATAAAATACCAGGCCAACTCAAATCAGCGGTGTTAACTTTGTGGCGTACGTAAATTGATTCCATTCGACAAGTGAACTGTCATGCATATCGCTGACAAGTGCAACAACATTAAACAAGTTAAACAGTGTCTACAAACCAGTGTCTACAAATCTAGAATAACCCATTAACTAAGATTAAAAATCTTTAAAATTTAGTAAAATTGTAACAATTTGCACGTTCCAGATCCAAAATCTAAATAATGTACGGGTATTTATAATTAATTTTGCGATGAGTTTTGTGGCATATGTAGTAAAAAACACGGTATAATCCAACAAAAATAGACACTGTAACCCAAGTATTATAATATATATAAAGGTATATAAAGTTCACTGCGGAGAAAAAAATTAAAGAGTGTACTTTCCTCACTATAAGTTTATCACAGAACTTACGTAAACCTATTACATATATAATAGAGTTTTTCTATTCATAGTCAGTTTCCTCATTATATTTTCCGTCTTATATTACTAAGAGAAAATTCCAAAGGATAATAATGCTGGCCATATTTCATACAATTCTCGCATTCATACCCTGTACGAAAGAAGAGTTTCTACTTCATGTGAAAAATGGATATTCTAAAAATTCTTTTGACAGCCCACCACGAGCTTTTAAATTTATTCCTCGTATTTTTTGTGAGAATTCGAATTGAAAAAATACCAAAGTTTAAAGTCAAAATATTAAACTTTGTCTTAAATATAGTTAACTTTAAATAAAGTATTACCATACATGTATATGCAAAGAAATTACACGTGGTTCTATATCTTTCAAAACAAACTGAAGCAATTTATCTTAAAAAAATATTTTTTTGATGAAATGGGATAAAAATAAATATAAAATAAAATATTTATGATCATCGTAAGCCTTAGCGAGAAATTGACCACAAATATCAACGAGAATAGGCAAAAAATTCTGTGTAATTACTAAACATACTACCTTGTATGTAAACTTTGGGTCATGTTAAAAGAAAAACTTGGCACAAAGACAGTGGCCGATTTACCCATATACCCCTCAAAATTGAAGGGACCTCCAAATTGTCGAAGTGTGGGGACTCAAAAAAAGTCTGGACAAAGGTAGAAATTTTAACGTAGCGCGAGAACCAAAAAACGAGAAATCACAAAAACCTAAATGATAGTAGAAACTTTAAAAAATCGTGAGATGTAAAAAAGAGATTATTTCTGAAGCTTAGGGGCTTCATAATTTGTTTGAAAACTCTCAAGTGCTAAATCTGCCACTGTGAAAAGACTAAAGAAAGTCGCTGTTCCTAGATATGACGAACAACGATACATCGTTATTTATCAGTCAAATGGTTAAAAGCTTTATAGTGTAATGAATTTGTTTCAATTTCATGGTCAATAATATTTTTATCTACCTTAATTTGAATACTACTACAAATAACCATTTTGATTAAATAAGGCTTCACGTGATAACGAAATACCAAATATTCGTAAAAATATAGTTTAAGCCATGAATAAATTAATAGTTTTTTTATGAAGTCAACGTTATAAGTTAAAGTTAAAGGATATTTTTAAACATTTAAAAATACATATTTAAAATTTCTCTCGTATAGAAATTAGAGGAGAAAAAAATGTTACCAAATTGGATAAGAGTGCTTTTAAACTAAGTCAATAGCATTTCTTTCAGGAAATGAGAATCCGGTATTTAAAAAAGAACAAAAATTCTCTCTGAAATTTTTATAATTCAATTGCGATAAAGAGAAAATCAGAAGTTTGTTAGTTAAATTCTCAAAACTATGAGCATTTAAGAGCTGAGCTTTCATCGACTCGGTGCTTGCACTTGTCTTCATTATAATATGTTTGAAGTTTACTGAAAAGTTTTATTGCTAATCTATTTAATCTACTTTATACAGATATGGAGTTTTTATCTACATATTATTTTATTGGGGTTATTTATTATGTATTGGGGCTATTTTTTCAGCTTTTAGTTTTTATTAAGAAAAAAGCTTCAGGGTACTTCGTAACAATAAAATTTTTAGTCTACAATAGCTTGAGTTGGCATAGTCTAAGAAGAATTTGCAAAACATGTATGTTAAATGCTATATATTATGGAAAGTGAGATGATAGATGTTTCGTATAACCACAAATTAAATACGTAAATTAATGAATTTTATGACATGCTTCAAGCGAGATTTTAAACTAAATAGAATAATGTTTTTTATATAAAGTTATTTAAATATCATCACCATTCTTGAATCTTGAATGCATAAATATGTATAAAAAATAAATTTGAAAGAGTCTAGAGTACGTATAAAATTATATTACGACAGCTTTCATGTTAAAGGTCATAGGATGAATAATCATAAATTTGATTTTGTACTAGACACAAATAAAATTCATGGAAACCAAATACATCAAAAAAAAAAAATATGGCATGTTATCATCATGAAAGATTTATGTTCGAGAGATTTATCTTAGGCAAACTTAAAATATATTAGAGATTGTACACTTTTTATTGAATCAAGTCTATGAAAATCGTTTAAAGAAAACTGATAGATTTTATAAAATACTCCAAAATTTATGTAAACTACTAAAGAATTTTTCATTTTGTTTCATATTCACAAATTTTATAGTGTTTTCTAATACTTTATACATACATATATATTATACATCTTATTTAGATAAATCAAAGCTGCTTAGAGGTATACCTTCTGTTTTGGTTGTGGATGGGTAACCGGATGAATCCTGAGCTTGGAGTTGGTAAATTACCAAATTAATTTGGTCTGTCTTTAGTTAAAATCACCAAAAAACATACTCTGAAAATGTTGTTGATGAGTATATTTTACAAATGAACCAAAAGGTGTTACTTCACTTGTAGTTTAAGAAAGGTAGACATACATCACTCAACGATTTGTATGGACTTCAAAGGGCATTTGTGCAATAATCATCTTTCCGAAGCTGATGTAAATATTACTACAGGAGAAGATAATGATATCAATGGACATATGCTTTAATTGAGTGTGGAAGAAGGTGACTCACGGGAAGATAAAGAAATATAAAGTCAACCGAACGTACGCGATTGGATTGATTAAGAAAAATTGTTTCTCTTATCTTCTGGTTTACTTAGAGTTAACGTAGAAGTTGTAGAATTACTATAACTTTGAAGAGAGCTAATGCCGGTACTAATGCACCGAAAAATAATCGTGTTGTACTACTTATATATAAATATGTAGGATTTTACTTTTCATAACTTATACGTGGACAAAATTTTGATGTGATGCGTCGTTTTAGAGTTGTTTTGTAAAAACTGGAAACAGCCCATTTTAAGTCACTTTTATCTACTAAGCCACCTTAACTAATTTCGACAGAGCAGAAAAACATATGATAGTCATATTAAACTATAGCTGAAGCGATTAAAAAAATAAAACCTTTCCCTTCAATTAATTCTGCACCATGTGATTTGTTATTATCCAGCAACTGGCTTATTTATGCTGATATACAATTTATTTTTCTTATAATAATTAGATTATTATATTAAAACACCCTGGGTCACCAAGGAGGCAAATGTACTTTTTGGTATTTCGTTATTTTTAAAATTGTTATATTTATCTATCTTTCACTTAGCTGAGATTTTAACGTGGGCACTTTGAAGTCAAAAGTTATGGGCTTAATTTCTACAGCTAGATTTTAAAGATCACAAGATGCACGACTGTATATCCAATGGGTTGAGCAATTGGCTGAGGAACCTGTTAATACGGAGATGCATAAATTCAAATCCTGCAGTAATCATCTTCGCATTGTCGAGCTCCATATACTCCACTTTCAGCATGGACAGAGTAAAGAATGTATGTTTTTCTCGAGTCTGATTCATCACTTAAGGTTTTAAAGAAAAAATATATTTTGATAAAAAAAATACTAAATTGAAAAATGTTACAATGGTGTACCGTTTTCATAATTCAATGAAGTTAGGTTTGACGAGTAAATTTAGTTAGGAGTTTGGAGAAAAAAATTTGATTGTCATAAAAAATCTGTCCGTTTTTATTTTAATATTTATTTATTTTTTTTACTTTTGATTGGGATTTCCAAGATGTTTCTCGATGTATTTACACTACAACCCTCTTATCTCATTATTTTTAAGAAATATTATGAACGAATATTTTTTTAAATTGTCTCGTTGCTAACTGGTCAGCAGGAAATCATTATCTTCTATTTTAAAGATCTGACACAACATAGCACATGACAGTTCTTAAAAGTTTTATTAAACTACATTTAAATAAAATCCTTTTCCGTAAAACATATTTATTGTTGTCAGTACAATTTTCACCCTATCAATGCTGTGACCCAAATCGATATTTATAAATCCGTTTACATTTTTAATGAGCTTTAAGTCATTTTAATGATTCATCCTTCACCAAATGTAGTGTTATCATAAATACATGCACGCTGTTTTATCATAATGATTTTAACGTATAATTGATTAATATGTATTCTACCATATCCGCTCTCTGTGTAGAGCATTTGGTTGATACATTACATCACCAATACTTTTTGTCACTCACCAGCTGCTTTCAATCTTCACACGTCATTTTAGCATCCCTTAATTCTTAATAAGTATATCGACTCAATTAATTATACGAATGAACTGAAATACATTTGAATTGTTCCTTAATCTCCGTAAATATACATTTCCACATATTGGAAATCAATATGCTGCGTCTTGAAGCAGAAGCATAATGTAAATTATATTACCGTTTCATAAACTTAGACTTTTTTAGTAAACTGTTTGATTGAAAAAAGAAACAATTCACGTTTATAGAGGTAATATTATTTTGTAAGCATTGTACCATTCAGTAAAAACTTATGATTAGTGAAATAAATTTAATACATTTTTCGATACGGCGAAAAAAATTGTAATAAAACAATGGACGAGATCATCCAACATTTATTATCCGAGATGATGTTGTTACATGTGTCTTAAAAGACAGCTATTTGTGAGCTTACATAAAAATAAAAAGAAAATACCTACTTCATATTTTTTCAGACGTTCTTAAAAACTTTGTCAAAAGACAGACTTCAGAAATTAATGCAAATATTGAAATGTGTTTCAAGTTAACAAGTTATTAGCTAATACTTCAGAAATAAATAGGACAAAATCCAGATTAATCCTTTCATAATAGCCAGGTATTTATGTCTGACAATAAGTTACATTTCAAATTGTTGTAAATAGGTCTGTCAAGAAATGATCGAAGGCAACGTTTATTTTGAAATTTCAGTAAACTAAGCATATAAAATGAAATGGTGAAGTACACCAGCATTAAAAGCTCCGACAATTTATAAACAAACGAATACAAGAGATGTTATTAAGGTGATTCAATCATTTAACAAGTATCCAAAGAAGACACATTTTACAAACAGTATTTATACCATCAATTTATTAGCTGTCATAAATATTTATGTATTAAAATGTATTTATCACCACTTCTTACTCAATTCAAGAGAGGTCTTTGTGTAACGCAAGGTATAAATATATGTAAATGTGTATACTAGATATCACTCGAAGACAAAGGAAACGGAACTAGTAGATTAGATGCCAGAATTGTATAGAAGATTTATATCGAATTAACTTGGAGAGCTTAATAAGCTTTTTTGGCAGTATTGTAAGTTTTTTTATTTTCTTGTACCCGTAAAAATATGCGTAAGCCATTTGCAATTGTTAAATTATTAAGAAAGCTTTTGTTAGTAAACTATCTTACTAATATGATATTCTGACGGTAGTGTTATAAGCGCAAGCGTTTCGGTGTCAAAAATTACATGTTTGAATCCCGCACATGTATAAATATTTTAAATAAGTCAAAGATCTAGAAGTGAATGGTTTTTAAGTTGGCAAATTATTAATCTTAATTAATGTTATCCTTTTATAAATATTGATCTCAGCATATGAAGATGACCTCTTCAGTATAAAGATTGTTTATAAGCATTATTAAAATATATTTTAACAGATTTCATGGAAATTAATTATAAGGTAATTATTGGAGCCATCAAGTATCCATTCCTACGTCTTTTGATTTTTAAGAAACTCAGCAGCTGTGAGAATCGAAATCGAAAAATTGGCTCTAAAGCTCACACATTAGTGTCTTAACTACCGGGAATACACGTTTATATGCGATATCGTTAAAATATATGAGTACCTCGGCCTATGATTTGTTCACTTCCAGCCATAAGTGACATAATATGATGTAAAATAAAAATACTCGGTATGAGTTATAAATGCACAATGATAGATATTGTCTTTTACTGTAAATACAGCTCTAAAACGTGTATGTATAATGACAGTTTTATTGTTACCTATGTTGTAATGTTTCTAACACGAGACAAGGAAGAAATTGGACTTATCTAGAGATAGCAATGTACACTGATATATTGGGGGAAGAATTATTCATTGTATTTGTCTTCCAAGCGTAACTTTATACTTGTGCTATGCTCCAATGAACAGCGAGTTAAAATCAGAATAGATGAACTGCAAAATAATATTTAAAAAAAAATTTATATCACACAAAAATTATACAGTACAATTATTTCTTGATATTAAAAAAAATGGAAGCACTACTTTCTCGTAATATTTTTTTACCAAGATTTATTTATAGATTACCCATGAAAGGTTGTCACATATTCTATGAATCAATGGTAAACAAATTCCCAGTAGCCGAGAGGTTAGTGCACGCCGAGCGTCCGGGGAATTCTGGCTCAATTCCAACGCCTATTGATTTTTTTTTAACTCTGAAAATGCAGGGCTAGATGGTTTTTAGGTAGAGCAATTTCAGGACAACTTAGTTTCATGAAAAGTAATCTGTTAAAATCTGTCTTCTCGTTGCGGAGATCCATATGCCTATTAAGAAAAAGATTAGATGTACGTTTATTAAATATAGTTAACTCCTATTTTAATAGAATTTAAATAAAGTATGCTTGCAAATAACAATCATATAATCTCTTCTTGTTTCATGAATTGAACTCATCTGATTTATCAACTACCTGAATTGGTTTTAGACTATTTTATCTAGTGTATCGATTCTAATTCCTTACGCAGTTTCAAACAGTAATAGATAAGTTATTTAAATTTAAATCATACTATAGTAGAAGTGTTTAATAAACATTAATATAACACGTATTCAAATAAATACGACAACCAATAAAAAACATAAATCGTTAAATTAATTAATGTGGAGCATATGAATCTACACAGCGAGAAGAAATCGACTGCGAAAGTAGAGTATATGGATCTCCGCATTGTGAAAATGTCTCGATTATTAAGATTATTTTTTACGCGAATTATTTGTTAAAAAATTGTTCATCTAAAAACGTGTCCAGTCTTCCATTCTTAGATTATGAAAAATCCGATACATAAAACCTGTATTCCTTGGATTGCTAGGCGCCTACGCCTACTTCTGCGCCACTGGTCATAAATACATAAATTGTGTGTCAGTTTAAGAATTTATTATACGAGTACTAGGAATTTTGTAAGATAGTATATTTTTTTTTATACCAAGTTCGCTCCCTACGTGAATCATATGAATATACACAGTGTGAAGATATCCACCCTGAAAGAAAAGTATATAGATCTTCGAAATGTGAAGACGTCTTGACAGATTATTTTTTACAAGATTTTTTTGTCAGACGATTTATATACAAAAAAACAACATTGAGGTTTGAAATATTGTATACTAGAATTAATTAACACAGTTATTTGGTGATCTCTTGATTATAAATTATCTTTTTAAATGTTTAATATATATATCTATATAGCATGTTCGCTCTTAAAGTGAAGCATATGGATCTACACAGCGTGAAGATATCCACTTCGTAAGGAAGTATTTGGATCTCCGCAATCTGAAGACGTCTTGCCAGATTATTTTTCACTAGAATTGTTTATCAGACAAATACTCAACCCAATGGGCATCTAGTCTTACATTTTTCGGATTTTCAAAATCCGACGGATGGGGTATCAAGCCCACTTTCGCCGAGATTGCTAGGCGTGCACGTTACCAACCATGCTACCGAACAGACAAAGAAACCTACAAAGGAGAAATACCATACTCTCAGAACGATTCTAAATTCAATTTTTATGTTTTATTATCTATGATTAAAAACAATATCTTTCTATTTACATTTTATCGTTTTTACCAGCGTTCTGCAATCGAGCTGGCCAATACTAGGTGTGCCGTTAGTCGTGAAAGATGAAGAACAATCTAAATTAATTTGTCTCTTCTTAGGAACACAATAACGCAAAACCATAATTTTTCATTAATCGAAATAAGTGATCAAATTACGAAGTAATTATTTTACTTGATTGTTATATTGCTGAAATAAATGAATACATGTTTTTATTAAATAAAACAAACATAAAAGTAAATTTAAGTCCAGTTCTTGTTTTTATGTAAAATTATCAAATACAATTTATTTAAAATCTTTGTATCCATTTAAAAAAATATTTTAAGCTTTCATGCGTCGTGAAATTCTGAAGAAACTTTGGTATGCTGTGTATAAGAAAAGGTTGTAGAGTAAAAAATATTATACGTATGACATATGACAGTACTTTTTATTATAATGTCAAACAAAATGTAATAATTGAGGCATCTAGGTCCTCAAAAATCAAATATAAATCTACAGAATAGTACAGTTACTTATTTTAAGTAAAACTTTTTGATATCGCGTGTGTACATTTTATATTACAGTATTAAATAAGTTAGAAACTTGAAGTATACAGTTCATTGTATTCCTACAACAAAATGTGTAAGATAAAACAAGAATAAGCCATATCACTCGAGTGTCATGAAAACTATCTCAAGTGCCATTTTTACACTACGATTTAAGTGAAATAAATCACCATTCTGTTGACAGTGTTGTGAAATGTATTCAATATTCATTAAAAGAGAAACGGTGCTTCTAAATAAACTATTGACAAAATAAAAAAGGTCATAAAAAATTCTCTCGGAAAGAATTTAGTTGGTTGAATTCAAATTGATTGACAAACTTTTTGTAGTATAAATTTCAATTTTCCAAAATAGGTACCATTCTATTTGTAGTATTTGCTTTAAAAAATAAATGAGATTTTTTCTGATAACTCTCATCAATTCATTTCAATGAGCTATATTCACAACGCTCTGTGGCTAGAATTGTGATGGATAAAATGTTTATAACATCCACGTTAATAACTTTCTTTCCCACTCACTATCCAAATATCTCCACATTCATTACACGACGTATACCGTGGCCTATTAAACGTGATGTGTTCTTCATATTACCAGAAATATCCCAGGGAGTAGTTTTTCCAATACCTTGGTTGGCATGCACTGATATAGAACATGCATACATCAATAACTACGATGCTAATTAATAAATATTTTTTTAAGTTTTTAAAATTAATAATACCATGTATGGTTAGAGAACAAATACTGTCAAAAACAACACCACCGATAATTTGAACAAATATCACATTAGGTTAGGTTGAGTAGGATCGGGTTAAATGTTTAAATATTCGAGTGTAGTTTTTTTTAGTAGGATAGTCTTCCCAATAGCGTAGAAGTATGTGCGCTTTGAATCCGAAGAGTGCGTGCTCAAAACCCATATATGCTGGAATTTAAAAAAAAAAAAAAATTAGGACTGGATACCCATTGGGTTGAGCAACTGCCTGAAAAAAAAATTCTCGTGAAAAATAATATATCAAGAAATATCTTCACATTGCGCAGACCATTTTACTCTACTTCCAGAGCAGACGTCTTTGTATAGTGTAGATCCATATGGTCCACTTTCGGAGCAAACATTGTGAAAATATTTTTTTTAAATATGGGATTCATTGTCTGGTGAGCTGCTAACAGGAAATTAACGCCCAATGCGTAATTGTCCTGAAACTGACACTATATTTTCTCAAATTACCTGAAATACAGGTAACCTGTAAGTAATGATTTAAACTATGAATTATTGATGTAATTATACCTAAAAAGGTATTTCTTAGAAATTTACATAGAAGTAATAATATAAAGGTTGAAGCATTTGACCTGACGCCTTAAGCATGTTGGGTTAAATTACTTGTGAAATGATATTTAATATAATAATTCGTTGCGACAATACTTGTGTATTGGGGATAATTTTAGTCAAAAGCTTTGATTAATTAAGGTTTTGTTACAAGAATTGTCAATTAAAGCACGTGTATCAATTTAACGAAATTAATGCCGATCAATTATTGTTATTTTAAATAAAATATACGTTCCGTTGCGAAATCAAGATATGTATAATAAAGCGAGCTTTAAATTTTGGTTAGTTTTTGTCTAGTTTTTCTTAAATTAAGTTTTTCTATTAAAACTAATAATATTCATGTATTTTTCTCTTAAATCTACATCATTGACAAGTTTATTTGTTTTTGATTATTACATCGATAAAAACTTATTATATATTGATATCCTGATCGCCTACCAGTAATGCAATTGAGCGATGTCATTCGTCATTTTTGATCTCCGCTTTTGGAATGGATAGTTAAAAATAATGTGTATGTTTATTTTTATGTTTAATTAAGGAATCTTTTAAAGAATCCAGGGGAAACTCTTTAAAAGTTCTTTTTAACCCATTAAATTAAAACAAAGTTAAAAAAGTACATTTATTTTTAAAAGTTTAAAAACATGCGTACATGAAACAATATGTGGAGATATTGAACTAGGCAATTGAAACTTAATTCTGAATAAGCTTAACAAAATAAACCTTTTTAATAAGTAGATGAAAATCTATTTGAAATACTGTGGTTTTAAGTTCTTTATTTTATGAATTGAATGTAAACAGAAAGCTGTTTGACCGAATTTATTTTACCGCCCGAAAGCATTGTTTAATTAATCTATCCAAGAAGCTTGTGATGGAGAAAATTAAAATTTCTCGCTTGATTAAAAGCTTGACTTTTATACTACAATCGAAATACAGTAACATTTTTTTCGTTAAAAAAAACCAAATACAATAATTCATTTTATAAGCAACAAATTTAATCAATTGTTATTTTGTATAATTATACCATATATAGGTATATATAATATGTATAAAATCTATAACGGATATGATATTTAACTTGAATATTCACGTAAAATATTGATTATACATTTTTTTATAGTTCTGACATTTTTCTTTGATTTGATATGAAGTCATAAAACTAATAAATACTTAGTGGTATGTTTTACTTATTTAAAAACGAAATCGAACGACTGTTTTTGTCAGTTTATAATGAGATTTTATAATCAACGGGATAGCAATATATTTATTTAATATTTCCATGTTCATGTATATAATTTAAAGTTATCTTAAAAATATATTATTTATGAACATGTGAACTTGATGAAAAATGGTGTTTTATTAATTTAAAATATATCAATTATTTTTTTATATGGAGTGATTTGCTTTTTTGGAAATGAGTATAAATTGACGAGGAAACCAAACAAAGAATATAGTCTACTTTATAATAAACGAGGTTGTATATTTTTCTTGTAATATGATATCGATTTTTAATAAGAAACACATCCCAATAATATTGATTTTAAGCTCGAAATAAATTCCATAAGGTACCATATTTTTTCAAAGCTTTTGAAAGTTTTAAGTTGTAAATGTATTTCAAAATTAAATCGTTTAGTGCTAAATATGGATTTGATTTTGGTATTATTAATATGTATATTTATTGTATGTGTTATCCTGGTAAATGGAGGTAAACGTACGTGCTTGGAAGTTAGAGTTAGAGAAGTGGAAGATTTTAAGCAAATTGAGTAATTATTTAATAAAGAATTATTGGGATATATATATAGTCTCTATTTTAAGATAATGTATCGTCGTATTGTAGATATTTGATTCCACCTTTGAATCGGATAGAACAAATTAATACGATTTATATACAAAAACAATATTGAGGTTTGAAATATTGTTTACTAGAATTAATTAACACAGTTAATTGGCGAACTCTTGACTTTAAATCATCTTTTTAAAATTTTAATATAAATATACTATGTTTGCTTTTAAAGTGGAGCATATAGATCTACACAGTGTGAAGATATCCATTCCTAAAGGGGAGTAAATGGATCTCCGCAATGTGAAGACGTTTTGACAGATTATTTTTCACAATAATCGTTTATCAGACAATTATTCAACTCAATAAGCATCCAGTCCTGCATTTTTAGATTTTTGTAATCCGACAAATGGGGAATCGAACATTCATTATCCGGATTGCTAGGCGCGCACGCCACCAACTACGCTAACCGAGGAGAAATGTTTAGATGGAGGTTAAATTGTCATTTCAAAATGATTTAATCAAAGGAAACGAGTTGATAAATAGGTCCATGAAAACCTTGCGGACAAAAAGTCAATGTTATGGTGACGATTTTCTAAAAAATATTAATTAGAAAAACATAGTAAAATAACGTTAAACTTTTCGCATGATTTTGAAATCATATATGGTACTACGTTAGCCTCTTTCGTTGAACAATAATTTATATAATTTTAACATAAACGATTTGCCGATAGACCGATAAAATATTTTGATAAATTGTTATAGTCTGCTATCAAATAGCGGTTCAATGTATCTGAAGTAAAATATATTATCAATAAAATATAATAAGGCTTTTATTTGCCCATATAACGTAGTTTTCAACGTACGAGTACAGCTTTAGTGTTATTGATAAAAAAATACTTCAAATAGCATAATCAAAATAAAAATGTAGCTTGTGGATTGATTTTATAATAAATCTTACATATTTCGACAGTATATTTTTTTCGTACCCACTCTAAGAATGTAAGTCTACACAATCTGAGGTTGACCACTCCAAAAATTAATTGATGATTGCTTAAGCTTCGAATGCACCTTTTATAAAAGTTCCCATTTCAACGAAATTTAATTTTTTTAATGTATTATCATCTAAATATATGTCTATGTTTTAAAATAGTTGATTTCATTTTTTTCACTTCGTTTCCAACTATTAAGAGCATTTTCTATGATTTGATCATTATTAGATTATTGAACAATAATCAAATCAATAAGAGTGTAAAAAAAGATTTGCAGCTAATCCATTAAGTATCCAGTCATGAATCATAGAATTAAAAAAAAAACCACCTGTAAAATTTCAATCCGCATTCTCTCGGACTAAAGCACGGATGCTTACTTCTCAGCCACTGACTGCATATATATATTTACAATATTTGGCTTCAATTCAAACAATTTCAAACAATTTTGATAAAAGTTATTCACAATATTTATAGTCACTTAAGAAAAGTTAAATAATTATCGAAATATGATTATACATTGTCATAGTTGACTTAGTAACTCAAATCATATTTCGCTTGGTTCTGCACCTGTGTCCAATATGTGTTTTTATGCCAATATCATTTTCTTATTACACACACCATTTATATGGCGCATACGTTGATGACGGTGGGCCTTATATAAAAGCGTACTCTCCACTCTCAAGTCCAACCGCTTGGTCAATCTGTTGATACCAGTCAACCACTAGAAATATCGTCTACCAATCGATCTTCTGTTTCACCAATAGATATTTGGCGAGGGTATAATTAATGTTTATGTTCTCTGTATGGTGGTAACCGGCCACGGTGGTTTTGCCTCCAAGCTCTGTCAGCTTGGTCTTATTGAATCTCCTACTT
>JAGVSQ010005744.1:0-17281 GCA_022683975.1 Rhyacophila evoluta
AGAATGGAGTATATGGACCTTCGCAGTGTGAAGACGTCTTGACAGATTATTTTTCTCAAGAATTGTTTGTCAGACAATTGCTCAACCCAATGGGCATATATTATATATTATGGACATATATTGTATATTTAACTGACTTTTTTGTTTTAGCATACTTTTGAGTGGCCATGCATGAGTTTAGTTCTTTTTGGGTATTACTGTACACCTACATTCGCTATTTGCACAAACTATTCGCCTAGTGGTATGTGAATTGTATTAAATATTTTTTTTAGAGCTTAGTGTAAATTATTTTTATGGATTAAATTAAAAAATCGTGAGTCGACTATACACATGTATTTTTATTTTTTGATAATGTAAAGTATATAATTTTAGAAATGTCAGATATCACAAGAGGTCAAAAAAATGTGTTCAAATTGTAAGCAAGGTTTCAAAAATTACATTAAAACCTTTTCAGAGTATAATAATTGAAAACGACATTTAATTTAAAAACAAATACAGAAAAATGGAAACATATTGTTTCTTTTTTGAAATTATTTTTTTTGCATTGAACATTGCCGAAAATGTATTTTTGACCAAAATCCAGAAATAAATATTATAATATTGCTTCAGTCACATTGTGTAATGAGCCTTTGTATATTTTTATTTCTTTTTATATTAAATAACATTTTAAATGAATGTCGCATATAACATTTTTCATGGAAATTCATTAAAAAAAACTACAGCTGAAGTATTTTCAGATTTAACTGTTTATCTTTTGTTTAATTTAATTATATTGAATGGTTTTCTATCAAACGATAATTTCATTGAAATTTTGTTTGAAAAAAGTAGAAGAAATGATAGAAATGAATGAAAACGCGCGAAAAAAAGTAATTATAAAATAACACATATCTCGAATGAGGTTGTTGTGAAGAAAAATAACTTTTGATAGCAATTTATTTATATAACTTCTACAATAATATCACACAACCATTTGAAATACGTCACAAGTTGAGAAATTGTCAAGTTATTGTAGATTTTGTTTTTCTACTACAACCGTATTTTCGATAAATAATAAATTTCTGCAGTACTGTAGTGAGCACAGAATATATGTTATTTTTAAACAAATCCATATACCACTGGAAGTGGAGCATATGAATCTCAACGGCTTGAAGATGACCGCTATATAAATAGAGTATATTAATCTCCGCATTGTAAAGATTTATTTAGACAGATTTTTTTTGATGAGATTTGGTTTTCAGGTGATTGCTTAACCCACCGGACATCCAGCTCTGCGTTTTTAGTATTACGACTGTAAGACTTCAACCCACGATTTATGGTTCTAAGTTGAGTACGATAACCTTTTGGCCACCGAGGGAACATGATATGTATATTATACAATCTTGTAAAAAAAAAATGATATAAAATTAGTAAAGAATTTGAAATTGTATTACTAAATGGTAAGAAAACATGTTTTACAAGTAAAGGACTAAGATAGTAAGATAATATTCATATAATTATCGCAAAGATAATGATTATTTTTATGATTTGTTGTCATATCTGTATATATTGAAATACTTATTTAATATGGTAGTTACAGAATATGGACCTGCCAATAACTCTGCCTTAAATGCAAATACTACTATGAATTATAATGTCATATATGATGAACACTCTTTTTTATCAATATTAGAGTATACTATGTGTGAAAACGTATATTTTTTTTTGCTGAAGACTGTTTGATATTTATAAATTTGCATGAATCTATTGTTTCGAATTTGAAAACAATATCAATTACATAAGTCACTGAGAAATAATTTGATTAATTATCTTTCGCTTATAAATACTGATAAAATAATTTTAAAAGATTTTATGGTAGTATTATTCAACCAAGAATATTTAATTTAATCACACGTACTATTATAACAGTCTTCTTAAGACGGTGTGATGTGCTAAGTTAATAATAAGTTCCGGTTTTATTTATATTCAAACCAGTTTTCTAAAGGGGAACCCTCTGGGCAACACCTATTTCTTTTCTCTTAAAAAATTATTCACATGGAATTAGCATAGACTCACCGCGCTTAATATCTCTAAACGTTGTATACTAAAAATTACCTGCACATCACAAAATGATAATTAACCTGAGTGTTTTTTTTTTTTGTATAAATAATTAACTAGAGTTGGCAGAAATTGTATATATATAGAAGTATTTTAAAACATAGAACAATTTTGTTTAAAGTTTAAAGACTAGGTGTGTATTGGTGATTTTTTATTAAGCAAAATAATTTATATACAGTAAAATCTTGAATAGCAATTTATTTGGTTTGGGAGTGTTTTGAGCTTAATACTTATAATTCTTATAATACGAGCTTTTTTGGGAAAAAAGAAGGAATGAAAAAAAGCACCAGCATTACAGGAGAATATAATTTAATGTCCGATTACAAGCCTATGAAAGACAATATCATTCTTATATTATATTGTGCTAAGCTAGCAATGATTTCAAAGAGAAATTATCTTGTATATCACTTTAAAAATCCATGAGCTTTCGAGAAACGCCAGAAAAAGAAGAGCCAGTTAAACGCTATACGAAGGTCCAAAAACAAGGCTTGGGTCACTGGTATCAACCGTATTCTCTTCTTCTATCTCTTGCCTATGAGAAACTAGCCTTGGTTAAATCTAACTAAAAGAACATATATTTTAAGCAATAAATATTTTTAAAAATCAAGTCTATTTTTTGTTTAAAAATTTTTGGATTGTGAAATGAAGTTTTCATTATTTCTTATGGCACACGAGTGTTTTAGATGTTTAAATGACGAACAAGTATTTGGAACAAGTTTTATCTGCAAACCAAGATTCTACTGTATATATATTTATTTAAATACCATATTTAAAGCCTGGTGATTAGCAATATTGCTAAAGTTATCTTTAGAGACTTGTAGCAAAAAGCCAATACTCGAATAATGATCTTTTTAGAATCTCGCATAAACATTATCTTCTACCAATCAAGGCTATACTCCGTTTTTCGCAGTTGTTTAGTAAGAAAATAATGCTTCAATAAAGAATTATCTAGTTGTAGGTTGTTAGGTAAACATTTATTGCTAACTTTATCTTGTTGGAAGCCATAAAATTAGAAGTGAATTGTTCTGTTTCTTGAAACGAACGCAATATCCTGTTTCATGAATATTTAGTAATAGAATATTTATTTATGGACCATTTGTTTTATTTTTACTGTTGGGAACGTATTTCATTTCTGTGAAAGCCACAATTTTTAAATTGTTTTACAACACTTAGTATACCTTTATTTTAACGATAAAAATGTAAAAGTAGCTACATTTATCACATCTAAAGTTGCACATATCACATTTTAATTTTGTTTTATATCGGCGATGTTGACAAGCGGGTCAGTAATGTGAATTTACAAAACATTTTATACCGAATATTAAACATTTTAATTTTACGGGTTAAACTAAACTTGCAGAAGTATACTTCGATATAATTGTTTTTAATCGCAGTGTAGTGTTTTTAATAATAATTTAGGACTATAATAATATTTTCATTTTAACTTATTCGAGTATAACATGCCAAATGTTCTAACGAAGTACCAAAAAAGTTTCCACTTCGACTGTAGAAAGAAAAAAGTTGTAACCCTCAGATTTTTGAAAATAGCTGTTTTTGATAATCACAGTTTATATAAGTAAATACACATTTTATCAAAAGATGTAATCTGAAAATGTCTAATTAGTACCTAAATTTATCTTTTAAGTTTGAAATAAGGAAACTGTAAATTTTCAACCAAGAAAAAGCCTCCCACCATATCATTTTCATTGTTTTTTTTTCAATAAATTATTAAATTAACATACGATTAAGTAAATAAAATACCAGTTTTAGTCTTCCTGCACTTTAAGGCTGTGCCTATTTAATATTTTAATTTTAGCCCAAATCATTAAATAGACGTTTTTTATGGCCAATGTAAAATTTGTCCTGTGTAGATTACGTCCTTTTTCCTTTCCACAGTCGATATGTATAAAAATCTACTACAATGTGTTTTTCATTCACCAATTACCACTGCAAGTATATCTAATATTAATCAGGCATATCTCAGAGGTCTAATATTGAGAAGAGTTTATTCAACGGAAATGTCCCAGGAGTAAATACAAATAACTCAGGTTCCCACGAACTCAAGTGTGCCGAAAATAATAATATATTTTATATCAACTAAAAAATGTGACGGTAACTACCATTTTCATATAAACGAATGAAAATTTGATTATATTATTGCATATTTAGTGGAATAATTGTAGCAAATAAATAATATCAATTCTACACATTTATTTATTAAATAACATGATCTATTTATATATTCAGTAACCATATAAGGATCTATTGAATTTGATAAGAATGTTTGATGCCACAGTTATCGAGTGCATAAGCACACAGGCTTTTAAATCACACTGTGAACTCCCGTCCCGTCGCCAAATAAAACCATATTTTAATACAGGACGTTGCTATCAAAAGAACTAAGTGATTATCAACTTAACTATCTAAAAAGTTTCTGCCAAAATAAATCTTCACATTGATATTCGTATATTCAACGCCCCTTAAACATCTTGATTATAAATTTATATGTAAATAATAACCAATTTTGTTTTTTAAAATAAGTTGTAGTACGTTGAATTAAATTAATAGTTCTATATTATAAGTTTTTGGATATAGAAATAATAAGAAAAGTTCAATTTTTAATTCAACAGTTTTTAGAAACACTCGATAATGTAAATAATAGCTCCAAAAAAATAGAAATGTGTTTATTGAAATATTGCTGCAAAGTGTAGGAAAATTTTTTACGTAGTTTATTCTAGTTAGTAGTTAGTTACTAGTGAAATCGAAAGTGAAGCGAGCAAATAACTACTCGTACAAGTAAACGCGCCGCAATTAAACATGTGTAACTTCATGAACATGTGTGTACTCGCACTTAGCAGGTGATATAAGCAATTGACGCTAAAAACTCTTTACTTTTTTTCCATTACAAACCATTAAAAGTCCTGTATAATAATTATACTTTTTGCACAGTGTTAATGGCCTGTTTTATTGAAAAAAAATGCGAACCGAATACGTTAATTAATTTATAATTGTGAGTTTTTATGTCGGTTTTTTTCTCACAATTTTTGTGTGACAGCAAACATGATGTTAATGATATGAACTCGGGGATAATAATTGTATGAAATCTAAAAATCATTGACTGCGTAATTTTAATAAAAATTATAGTCCCATCAAATATACTGTAGATAGCATTAATCATTTTAGAAATATAAATTCAGTTGTTAATAATAATTATATACATCATTAATTACTTCTTCAATGAAGAAACACAAACCCACATATTGTAAAGTTTAATTACAGCATAGGCATATTAAAAAGTAATAAATAAATTCACATATGATATGTCTATTATAAGCTTCCATTAATTTCTTTTCTAAATGGTTCTTTTAATTTTTATTTTGGTTATTACTATAAAATGTATGATAAAAAGATTTTGATGCATTAGTTGATGCTGTTTTATTATTTGTTATTTATTCCCAAAAAAATTTTTGAATAAGAATTTTGCATTTTGGTAATATTGTCAAATGAGATTTATTATCCGATGAATTGATTTTAATGCCATATAACGTATACTGAATATGCAGATGGACGCGTGTAGTTTTTTTTGTTTAATCCGTTCTGTTATAAAAACTAGTGTGCATACATTTAAAATGCTCTATATCTTCCAAATAAATATAAACGCTCACCATCTACACCTTATATAATGAGGTATATCTATGTATTTTGATGTCGGAAATAAGAACCGTGAGTAAGAACATATATAATGTGCACACGATCCAACCGCCCAGCCCTCACATCTGGGTTCAATCAGGTGTATTCCGGAGCTCTGATATCGAGAAGCGATCTACTTTATGCGACGGAATTTCCTGAGAGGTATTTTTTTTTAAATGGAGATTTATTTGGTCAAGCAATTGTGTGAAGACATTATCACTCTTGCCGTATGATGCCACAAAATTTAAAAAAGCAATACATAAGTGCAAAGCTGAATTTCCAAGACGTATTTTTTGTTAATACACCTACAGTTTTCCTGCAGTCCAGAGACTTTTAAAGGCGATAATTTGAAAAGTGGCGAGCATAAAATATAACACAAGCCTATCGATCTGGCTGACTGTACACAATTGTTGATGCGGACTGTATAACTCCAGGTGAACCTTAGTTTTGTAGGCATCATTAGATTTCGGAGCAGTCGTGTATCCTGAAGTTAAGAGTGATATAGTATACAAGTCATTGATATGCTTACCGGCGCACGTATTAATCTTACGAACGAGGAGGTCATGGATTTGAATTGTATAATTGCATAAAACATTAACACGAATTCTAACGGCGCCCATACACCTACAGTCCACTTGCAGTCCAGGGATAAGATATGATTAGGTTTGAGGCAGGGCACACACTATACAGTCCGCGTCAACAGTCATGTACTGTCAATCTGATCGATAGGCTCATGTTAAATGTCATGGTCGATTTGGATGCTGTCTCATTCTTAATCATCGTCGTGGACTGACGGTCTCTGGACTGTAAGCGGTCTGTAGATCTATAAAAATTTGAAAATTGATACGATCATAAATTGATATGACTGGCAATTAGTATTCCTAAAAATACTCTGTAATATAAATCATTACAATGATTGAATACCATAAATTAAAATATTTGATGTTGATTTGTTTTGTCACGTCATTATCAATGCATTTTTTTGATTTTGATAATAAAGTCATAACTGCAATAAATTGATGAAATGCAAAAATGAATTTACTACCGAGTAAATGCTGATCATTATGAATATGAAAAATGCTGGTAAGCCTGTTTCATAATTCTTGAAAAGAAAGTAATATGTGTATGATATATATAAATAGTTTAGAATTTAAAATTAATTTCCGTCAAGTACCGTCAGTCAAAAATATTAATTATATAAATAATTATTGGTATTGAGCTTAAAATTAAAATGAATACGAAAAATATTTTAATGATTTTGCTTTAATCACTTGTATTGAATAATTTATTATTATTTTGATTCTCGTATCGATTTAAAAATATTATTTTATGTCAGTTATAATAAACCTTTTATTAGTGGGATAATAAAATTGTTTTCGCAGTGGTAAAGTGCCGCAAATGAATAATGCATAATGGTTGTAAAATTATTGCATCTGAAATATAATTTTAATGTTGAAAAATTTTTACGCGATGGCCATAAATTGTGTAATATCTCTTTTTATTAGGTACGAAGCAATAACTTAGATTAGAATAATACAAAGTTGTTTTTGTGAGATAATTTAAAATGTTTCCACCTTTAATATGTCCGTGGAGTAATGGTGGACTACTAGTAATATGCATCTGGTTTATGTCAAGTATACAAAGCAAGTATATTTTTTTCTCTCAAGAAAACTTAGACCTGTCAAAGAAAATTATGCTTGGCGCAGTCATAAAAACACTGAGCCTTTTAAACAGTTCGATTCCAAGATAGCAGATCTCTTGAAGTCAACTAAGAGTCATAGGTAGATTATATTGTTTGACGCCAAGAATTAAGAGTCTTCCACAAGATTATTAAGTGATGGACATCTTCTGCTCCTGAAGATGAAGCGCAAAGAATTTAAAGAAGATTATTATGACTAACTGGACAATTGTTAAAACAGTGCTTGGATGACAGTTCTTAAGATAGTCATAGACTATAATGGATATTTAAAGGAGTTTATGGAAATAAATCAGTTGGTAACATACAATATATTATGAAAATTTGTGCCTTGTTATTGTTAAAACTTCAGAATAATACATTTATGTATATTTTTGCTGTCATTTAAAAATATAGTTTATGAATATATGATTAATTAATATATATTTTGAGATTTTCTGTTCGCGAAGTATTCACCAGAAAATATATTTTAAAAAGCATTCAAATTACTCGGAAACATAGTAAGTGAAGTAATAATTATGTAATAACAATAAATATTTGAATAACTGCATTGAATTACAATTTTGCAAGTGGATTATTTGTGTTGTTAACTAAATCTATAAAGTCTCAACAATGGTGTTAGATGTGAAAATGCTATCGACGATGCTAAATTCACCTGTAGAATTATAATTTACAAGTCTAATTTAGCCATTGTGAAATAGAGTTCTACCCAAAATTCTAATGCTAACTAAATGTTAATTTGATTAAAAAATAAACTTCCGTAAAACTGTAATTTTTGAGTAGAGTAAATGTATAATATAGTTTCTAGGGTATGTGTATAAAATAGTTTGTGTGGGTGTAAAAAATGACGCCAAGATTCTTGAATTGAGAAAAATTGTGATAAAGTAAATATAGTGATAAAATTTACATACACTCCTTGTATGAAGAAAACCTTATAAAAAGCTCTATTTTCTACAAAAAACTACGGATATAATGTTATATGAAGCCTGTCTTATTAATTTATAGCCCTGCATTTCACCGTGTCTGACAGTAACTATTACGATAGAGCTGTCAATAAAAGTATTGAACAAGCATCGATCCCGATCATTAATTGAGAAAATTATCTTTCAATTAAGTGTGGTGTAATTATTGTATCATCTAAAACAAACCATTACCTTGCACATGAGTCATTATATAATGCTGAAAGTGTAGAGTCATTATTTTAAAACATCAAGTAAAATTATCATTATGTATTGACAGTAATTTTAATAGTAGTACAGAACGTCCTACTTTGATGCGATGGCTTATATTAATAATATGACTTTGCTAGCAAGATGTTTAATGTGACCTTTTTGTTTTATTTTTATTTTCTTGTATAAGTATAGTTCTTGTATGAGGGTAGTTTGAAAAGTAAATTATATATATTATTTTGGAACAGTTATTTAATTGAGTTTTATTCGAGAGCCGTAATTTTGATTTATTTTTTAGTTATTTAAATTTTGTTTTGTAATGAGGGTGAAACATGTCACAACTACTGATATTTTTTTAATTAAAGATGCAGATTTGGACGAAAAAAAATTGAAAAAAAGGAGAACTACACCGTGATTTTACAACAGTTTCTACACACGGAAATAAATATTTTTAAGAATACGAAATCGTGCTAAAACTGGGGAATAGGATGGATATCCAATAAATATTCAAATACCACAATAATGCAATATTTCCACAAAAACAATCTGTCTGGAATATTATTTGTTTTCCTTTAATTCATCTTTTAAACGTTCCAGTAATAATTGCTGCATACTAGAATATCGTTATTTAGTCTCTTCTAAGAACTCGGAGGTTTTTAAAGTCACAAATAATTATAGCAATCATAATTTCAGACGTAAAAACAGATTTTGTATTCATTATCGTAATTTTATCAGTTTTTTTCTTCCGTTTTTGTTAATGCAATTTGAATCATAGTAAGTACATCCAAAATATGCTTACAACCACGAATTACTTAAAAAGTCATTGAGATCGTGATTAAACTACATAATATATGCTGAAATATCCTTTCTTTCACTGGTAAAAAATCACGTATCAACGCTGGAAATAACTAGGGCACATGCTGCTGTCATCTCTAAAAAACTATTCTTTCAATTGGCGGAAATCCAGTAATATGGAAGACTTGCGGAGTAACGGGTACTATCTGCAAGATAAATTCGGCGGAGTAAATAGATGCTTGCTTGTTCCAAGAAGGTACAAACCAATTGATAGATGACAGAAAATCCTGAAAGCACCATCTGGTGGCTGTTTGTTCTAAACAGAAGTAGAGATAGAATAAAAATATGAAGAACGAAAAAGGTTTTGAGTGACAGAACAATCACACGGCACAACGGTTTGGCCACATATTGCGGATGCCTCAAGAGAGTCTGAACCTGACCTACCCATTCTTTAAGTCAACCGGTCGTCGGTGACTATCTATATAATGTATTCGACGGAGTTACGGGATGCAGGTATGACCTGAGAGATCGCAAGAATACTGTCGGGCGACAGGGATTCTCGGAAGCGGTACGTGATATCCATATTATCCACTTAGGGAGCGAATATCGAAGAAGAATAAAGAAAAAGAACAATTACATAACTGTTTACTTGATGTGCCTGTATGCATGCTATATTGCCTAAAAAATCACTTGAGGATATATGAAACTTAGCAAAGGTGATATTATTTTCTCAGTAAATGTATTGTATACAATTACTTAACTTTTTAAGGCCGCCTTGCAATACGAAGTAGTAATATAATGCACAAGCTGCTTCAAGTAAGATATTTACATATTTGATGAATATTAAATCGAAGGAAATGGACAATCGACGGTAATCTAGTGATCACGCCTGATGGAAATATTAACGATCTTAGCTGTATAAATGAGTAAGCATTTTGCATCTTCGCTTTCATTGTGGGCCTCGTTTCAAACGCGATCGCTTACATACCGCTAATGATGTTTTACGCTGTGGATTTTTTTTAAATTTTGCATGCGTAATTCGACTTGTAAATTAACCGTGTATAATTAATATACACACCGGTTAATAACACAAGCGTTCATACATTGCACTTAATCGTTCATATTATCTGCACAATTATCGGCGCTCCAAGTATTTAGATACTAAAGCTTATGACATGACATGCCTACGAATATTGCTCAAAATACTAAATCCATATTTAATGAAAATTTTGATGTGTATAAAAATTCACACGATGCAGGACTTTGCAGTGTTAGTTTTGTAAGATAACAAGAATATGTTAAGAAAATTATTCTTTTGGCAGAACCGTTTATCCAAATTCAAAACAGTTCATTAATTTTTAACTTGATGCACATTCTGTGAGAATTTTACAAGGTTATCAGCCTTATTTATTAACTGATAAAAACTAAAAAATCGCAGTTCATAATTATTAATACATTAAGATAACAAACCGTCACTATATGCACCATTTTTTGCAATGTAAGCTCTCAACGAGCAAAACGTACAAAGGAATTTTCTATTTCTCTTTTAATTATGAAAAATTGAAAAATATTTAAGAATATGGATTATATTGATTTTTCGGATACAAATAATTATCTTTATGAGAAATTATAGTCAGTTATTTGCACCACCCAAAAGACATATACAAACGAACATAACAGGACTATGTCACATCACGAATGACATGATTGAGTATGTGTATGAAACATTTATAAAATAAAATCTAGTGTATGTATATGTAAAATAAATATTATATATTTAAATAATAAATAAATAAACAATGATGCTTATTACTAAATCAAATCAGGGCAATGATCTAAACAGTTGGAGCGTATCTAAATTTTGATTTAGATTGTCACACGGCCTTTCATGTAAGGTTAGCACATTTCCTATGAAAAAAAAAAGATTTATAACGAATCCTTTCCGAAAAAAAATGACACCAATTGAAATGAAATATATTATTATCTTGTGTGGCATTATAAAAATCTACATTCAATTTTCTAATACAGGGGTAGTGAAACTTTTTTGTACCGGATAACGAAAGTATGTTTATTTAAAACTAATAACATGTATACTCGTATAATGCTACTGACACGTTAGTTTATTTTTCAATAAATGACGGCTTTGAACTTAACATGCCTAGTCCTTCTATTATAGTTTCTGTAAAAAAAAACCAAGTCATTCTTACTCAATTTCAAACTACTTTTTTTATATTAATGCTAGTTACATATTTATATGGTTCTGATAAACATATGTAACTAATACTCTTTCTCATCAATTTTGAAAGGTTTATCATTTATAAAACGTTTGTGGTAGTAAAATATTTGTAAAATGCGGTATTTATTGTGTGTTATTAAATTTACATCGTTATTTAATTTAATTAATTTAAGCTAATAATTAACTAAGTCCTTTAAGTTAATTTCGAATCCTGAACGTTAAATTTACTATTGGTCATGAATTCAGAGTGCTTTTTGAAACTCGTTGACTCTGATGGCGAATATTGATAGAATATACTGCCTTTTCTCAGAGGAAACGGCAAGCAGTATAACCTGATAGGTCACCCATTCGATTAATATCCATGGACGATGTTAATTAAATATACATTCAAAAATTATTTAAGGAATAATGCGGGTGCCGCACTTGATACTTGTATACAAAATAATAAATTTATTAATAAGAGTATTGATTTGTCAATAATAACAAAATCTTATCAATTTATGTTTGCTTCTTCGATAATTTGATCTACTTTATAGTACCGCTATAAAATAGAAATATATTTGTATGTCTTATGACTAATATGAAAACCCATTATTGGCTTCGTACATTATGATTTTTAACGTACTCATATATTGTGGTTTCCATAGAAAAACCTCCGTCGGTAGACAGTCTTCTTTCGTGTCCATGCTAAGAACTCTCTGAAGATACCTGGTATAAAACAATCATAAAGCAACACCTTTTCTATCGTCCGCAAATCGTAAGTTCTGGACCCCTGCCATATCCCTTCCGTATGAAGGTACACTCAAAATTTATAATATCAAAAAACAAAGCCGGCCGGTTGAGGTAAGAAAAAACTAATTTGAATATTGACAAAAATGAAATTTGTGCTTTATTATTTTTAGGTAGCGAGTGAGAAACAAAAATTGTTTGGACCCTTCTCGAGTTAACCCTCATGATCTCATGGCGGGACAGTTGGGGTAGGTATTTTAACCAAGGGATTGTGAACCTTCAATATCGTAATGATTTATGGTCTCTTAATTTAATATTACTCTCAAACAGCCTATTAATTCATTATTTTATTCATCGTTTACTTTGAAGTCAGTTTATATCATTTTAAGCATCCGAATTTAAATGCCGTTGCATAGCTTTCTGTAAAATGATTACTTGTGAACGATTTATCTATTCATATCTAATGAATAAAAATACAAATAATAATGAGAGAAGTGTACCAATACTCAGGCATTAAATTCCAAAGAAGCATGTATGTGAAGTAAAAAATAAGCCCTGAATTCTCTATTAAACTTTTTTTCCTTACTGTTCTGTAGCTTTTTTATAGTCATGCAGTTGACCTCTTCATTAGTAGAATTACATTAGCATGCTGAAATGTCATACATATAATTCGTTTCTTATGCAATAATGATGTATTTTCGTTTATTTTATCGTTACTATTTAAATGGTCGTTACACATATAATAAAACCTACTTATTTGATTGAGAAAAATAACGATAGTAAACTGAATTACCTAAGATTCGGCTTGATTTTTGTATATTTTGATTATATGTAATAAAAGTGTGGGAATAACATGAAATTAATTTAAGATTTTTTACTATACCACAGGGTGATATTTATATTGAGTGTTGCAATGTAAACATCACTAAATCTATGGCTATCTATGAAGTTCTTGTAGAAATTATAGTGTCAAAAACAATCGTTTGTGTTAACATGTTTCATACCATCTTTTTACATTGTACAATATATAATTATATATAATATACATTAGAGAAATTCTGAGATAAAATGTACAGTCTATAAATATAAAAGGCAACAAAAGTCAAATTAAAAATAAAAGACAGCAATCCAGGATAAGAATGTCATTTTGAACATACACAGATATTGCTATTACTGAAAACTGAATCAATAAAAATTAAACATCTTTAAAGCCCCATAATATTTATTTTATAATAAATATTTGTATTGTATCATAAAACTAAGCTTACTAAAAAAATGATTCAAAGTAAGCTTAAAGCTTGTTAAAAAGATAACTACCCCTGACTCTAAATCCCGTTATTAAAAATGTTTTGTTTTTTTTTATTAATAAAGATACAATTGTCATGGTATTCAAAGCGACCTTACAACGTGTTACAATATAATTCGATAGCGGATATGGAAACATAGAGGCAGAGAAAAAAATTACCGGCGACAATCTTTTGTTTTTGGACCCCTAACAAATAACGGGTTATACGAGGCCGTTAGATACGCCGCGGTTCATTTCTCTGCTACATCTTTCGAAACAAATGATTTTTGCATTTATTATAATTAGTTTTTTTACTACATTGTGCAATATCATTCAATATTCTATTCCATATATTATGTTATATTCCATTCGTAATTACATACTATTGCAATTACAATATTTATTATGCAGATGATATCACATTTTAAAATATTTCATTGTCTATTTCATATCACCTAGAAATTTAGTGTCACAAGTATGTGAGTGATGCGAAAAGCTCGCCATATCATTCCATCCTAACGTAACCTAACCTTACCATGCATTTATATCATTATAAGTTCACTTTTATGAATGTATTTTTTCTCATATACCTCTTTATATAGAGACCTGTGCGTTGATCATACGGCTACCACGATACATGCTAGTGGTAATGTCACATACCAATAAATTGCTTTACATCTTCTCGTTATGACTTGTCGTGGCTCCTTCGAATATATTCTGTGTGGATTTTAATAAAACTCTATGAGAGGGTGTGCACGAAATAAATTACACAGAGCTCTTTGTGATTATGGATTATGGGTAAAAAGTACAATCACAATTTGTACGAACCGTGTTAAAAGCATTTATATAAGTAGATGGCTATTGATAGCAGGACATTTAGAATAAATTCAAAATAGCGATCAATTAAAAAACTTCTTCGTGGTAGTTTAAAAGATGGAAAGGGCTGGGAGGTCCAATTTTAGATGCTTTCTAAATAGTTGAAAATCGGAGACCGCAAGGGATTACTACGTGTAAAGGCGTTTCCCGGGGACAGTAGAAATCTATATTTTGGTTGATCATCGAAGTTACAGTGAGTTATAGGTTTTAATACCAATAATGGATAAATTGTGTTTTACATCACCAGTATAAATAACATTTTAGAAAAAATAAAGCATATTACGGGAGGCTGGATAGCTTAATTTTAATTCCATAGGATATGTCTAGTAGATATTACACCAATAGGACAGTAGTTTTCATGCCCACTTACACTTTGGTGCACTCAACTAAAGTCTAAGTGTGTTCCTAACATTCTTGATACTTCATATACACCAGAAAAGATACAAAGATACGGTAGTTGGTAGAACAATTAACAGAATAACAATTCCACATATGTTCGACTAATATAAAATGAAATTCAACAAACTGATTGCAAATAGACTCAATCAGTTAAATAATAATAAAAATAGCGTCGTCAATACTGCAAGAGCACGTAATTCGATTTTTTCTTTTAAGTAACTTGAGTAAATTTTGTTTTTTGTAATCTATTGTATCATTGGTAAATTTTTGTATTAACACATAATATATACGTATTTTATCAATATATGTGTTACTATAAAAATATACCAGTGAAATGAGAGATTACAAAAAATAAACTTTACTTAATAAAATAAAATGACATGTTTTTGGAGTATTGGCGACGGTATATATTATATTTTAAAGATATTTTTTATATTTCATTTCAGTTTCTATCTATGTTTATCAAACACACAAGCAAGCGGTATTGTACAATACCTACCAACCTCAATATTTTGGTTTTAGTGAGTTAAAATCAATCAATTTGTAACTCAGATACAAATAACGCTTATTACCAACAATTTGGTCGCAAAGTTTTCTCTCAATTTTAAAGCTTTTCAGTCAGTTTCATTGAGTTTTATGGCTTGTAGAAAAAAGCTAAGTCAAATTCTACATTTAAAGGCATCTAATGCGCCTAATGTTTGCTGTTGAAGTCATGGGTATTCTACACTTTATTTTTCTCCAAATGGACCATCCATTTCCACTCTTCACTTTATGACAACCGTTTGTTAAAATAGACTCGACGTACGAACTATTTGTTAGCTTAAATGTGATTAAATAATCGATGGATAAAAAAAACCTGAAAATATTGTATAACACATAAAGTAGTAATCATGTAAATTTATTATTTGAATATTCTGTGTGGAACTATTTTTGTTGAAAGTGATCGCATACTTGTTTTATGATAAATGAACGAGAAACTTTTTTCGTCATCTCAAAAATCTTGGAAATTTGATTATCTAATTAGAATTTATGCGATCTGTCTATAATTGGAGTTTTGTGTGCAGTTCTCTTTACCAGTGTTTGTGATATTATTATATTATAATCATCATCGTTTGCGGGACAGCCCTATGTGGATCCTGGCTTTCAAAAGAATCTCTCTCCATCTATCACTATTTGATGACTTATCATCAGTTCATCAAGACTACTAAATATATCACCGTTAAATTGGAAATTTAGTATTTGGAATGTTTAAATGTGTATATATTTTTATATCTCTGACACTATAATCGTAAATGATATAATAAAAATAAAAAGTCAGGCTTTTTCGAATAAATAATTATTTTAAAAATTTGTTGTTTTTTATCAAAATAAATTTTCGATATAATATTGTAGTGCCAGCCCTGTACTCTTCCCTTAAATTAGTGGGAATACAAACACAACAAACGATGGTAAGGCAGATTTTTGAACAACCCTTTTCGTTTTGCTACTCACTAATAGATGGCGGTATAAACTATTTATATATTTTTGTTTATTTATTTACTTTATTGTTATATTACATACTATATTATTTATTTTAATTGTTGTAATTTTTCAATGTTTTTCTATTGTATTATTTGTTATTATTTGTAACAAATGTTGGTGTCTGGTAGCTGGCGCCATTGTTGTATGTGCGGAGAGCTGGAGAATTAAGCATATAGCCATAATATGGCCTAATAGGCGATACAGTATTCTGGGAAAGTATTCGCGCTGAAGGACGTGCTTTTTTATACAAACGGTCTCATTTTGTACTTAATTGCATGGATACATCTTATTCGATGGCCCATCCATTCATTTATTCACTTTTTTTATGGGATACTTTTAAAGTGGAAATTGGAATTTACATTTATAGCAGTGCACGCCCGTTTTGTTGCAAACAAATTGCCTTCGAAAATTCTTTTTTCACCCGCCCCTTGCTTTAATGGTGCATTAACAATTCGGACAGAAATATTTCACAATTATTTTCGGCTACGTTATACATATCAAATAAGAAGCATACATGTCGGCATTTCTGCAATGCACACTTTGTAATACGTACAAAGTACTTACGATATACAAAAAACATTGAGAACTTAAAAAAACTGAACTTAAGAAAATACTAAGGGGCGCCATCCACCATTTACCTCTTCGCTTACGTTTATAATTATATATATTTTTTTTTTTACCACGTTCGCTCCCATCGTGGAACATATGGATCTACACATTGTGAAGAGATCCACTCCGAAAGAGGAGTGAGTATATGGATCTCCGCAATGTGAAGACGACTTGACAGATTA
>JAGVSQ010005745.1:0-17281 GCA_022683975.1 Rhyacophila evoluta
TACGTGGCGTACCGGCGCGCTGTTTCTACAAACATGTGGCGATGAAGTGGTTAGTGGATATTTATGTGGCTGTTTCGGGACATCTGATTGCATAGGATTTTATTTTATGGTGAAGATTTATTTCTTATGAATTTATTTTCTTCTAGGTGAACACCACAGACAACTCAGAATACATCCTGGATGATGATGAATGCCCTCTTTCCATTGTTATGACTCATTCTCACCCTGGTAAGTGATTCCATATGTTCTTTATTATGATACTCATATTTGTATGTGGACTTTCCTTAACTGTGACAAACTTTGTAAAACAAAACTATTTATGTGTGGTAGTAGTGTGCTAATAATATGAAATAGTTTTATAATAATTCTTAGGACAAAGTTTGAAATTTCCAAGCAAAGACTTTCAAAGCTTATTGGCGGTGATTAAGTTTCCCGAATGTTTTCAAATTACGATTTATGTGCGATTGTCATTCTGATCACTACAGCCAATGAAGTATTTTGAATTACAATTTAAGTTTTGCAAGCGATTTCTTTCTTGCTGTTAAGATATTGCAATTATCTTCCACAACTCCTTTGGAAATCAACAAATAAAACTACAAGATGAAGTATCTTTGTACCTACATTAGTCTTAAAGCTGAGACACATGGGCATTTTTTTTTTCATTTGAACTACCAGTTACCGACAGAAAATTACCCTTTTCATAGTAGTTGGACAGTTACTATTATTATCAATTATTAAATTCATTACACATATATATCGGAACCAGGTCCATATTCCTCTTAAATATTAACCTACTAATTATTCAGTTTTATCAAACGGGATTCAAATCCTGAGCTCTCATATTATTGGTGGAGTTCGCTGCCTTTGAATCCATAATAATCTCATTTTTATTTACTTTGAGTATAATAGTCAATTCTTAATGTTATACCAGTTGATGACATTTTAATTTATATAAGAGCAGTACATAATATGATTGTTCTTAGTGTTTTATCATGTAACTTTATCCATCCACATTATGGAGATTTGATGCTAGTTTTGATCTTTAGGATCCACATTTTATTTATTGCACTAAAGCAAGACTAAGATTTTATCGGCAATATTGCAGGAACACGTAATTTAATTTTTGGGTTTAAGTCACTTTGTAAAGTATAGTTTTATTTTTCGCCATCGCTTATATCATTGGCACATTTTTGCATTAACACACAATTTTTACACGCTTTATAAACGTTTATTTTAGTACAAAAATGTGCCAATGATACAAGAAATTTTGAAAATTAAAACTATACTTTACAAATTGATTTAAATCAACAATTGAAGTTATGTATTCCTGCAATATTGGTGACGATTTTCTTTTTTAACCATGTTTATTCCGAAAATCGATTATATGGGTTTCCGCAATGTGGAGACATGTTCTGATAGATTATTTTTCACGATTATTGTTCAGCCCAATGGGCATCCAAGTCCTGCATTTTCAGATTTTTAAAAATCCGGCAGATGTGGGAATCCAACCCCATTCCCACGGATTGCTGAGCACGCACACTCTACGCTACCAGAGATTTTTATTGTGTTTATATTACATTGTCACGGGCTAGTAACTTGGGATGCACGGCCAAGTCGGGTGGTTTATGGTAAGTATCTGTTCGTGGTATTTTTGTTTTTTTTTACGTTTCCTTCAGCATGGGTCGTCCGACGTTTATAAAAATATAATCGTGTTGCTGTTTGGGGTCGGGAGGTTGTTTGCAGTAACACTCGCAGTTCGCGAACCGCGCACATGTTGTCTCGTCGGGTAAACCGGTATGTTTACGTACTCCTTTATATTTCCTTTATTTTGACATTTGCGGCGGAGACGGCCGAAAGTCGCCGAGCGCGGCCGAGGGCATTGAAGGCCGCCTCATACGCGAATAAAAAATAGTAAACTGGTTGCGAATTCGCCGCCGGCTATTTTTAATCTCTTTATCTAATTTCATCAAACTTCTTTGTTTGGCTTTTAATAGAAGTGATATGGTTAATAATATAATATAATATATATACCGAAGGTGCATTCGATTCATACATATAATCATATGCATACATTAATATTCACAATTGAATTTCATCATAACCAATGAAAGATCTCTTAAAATTATATATGCTCGCTAAGCTTTGCTAACTTTGGCACTATGTGCTCCGATTCCAAGTTCAAATTCCGCAGCAAAAAATATAAATGCAGGACCGGATGTTCAATGGGTTTCGCGATTGGCTGACAACTAATGCCTATGGAAAATCAAGTTATCAAGTAAGTCTCCACATTCGGAAAAGGCATAGTATAAATGAACGCATATTTTACATACACATACACGATTTTGTGCTAAATTTGTCAAAAATACCTGCAAAAAAACGTCAAAAGTAAGTTTAAATAAAACAAAAATGTTACGTCCGCCAAAAAAGTATAATATCTTATCAAAATGGAATTCATTCAAAAGGTTTTTTTTTGCGAGACATTGTTATGTAATATAATGTTGGACGCCAAGTTTCCGTTTTTGTTTATACGAAATTTCATCGAATTACGCGAAGTTTTGATGAAATTTTTATCCGCCTTCCAAAAGTAACGTTGGCTTTTTTGCGAGATCGAAACAATAACAAAAGTTTTTTTCATCTTATATTGCGTTAATAATGAAAGATTTAGAATGATTTTTGATGTACATAATGTTTATTATATTTCCATTAGATGTATGCGGTTTTATTTATTGTATTATTTGACCTCGATTTTTTTCACTTAGTAATTTTTTTTGCATTACTTCCTAGAATGTTGCTTCAACTATTTCCTTCTAAGAACTATAATTTCGCATTTTAAATTTATTTAGACACTATTTCATGATGGCATGTTTAGCCTTTGTTTAGTCATCTTTTAATCATATTAAATGACAGCCTAACTTGATGGCTGTTGTGGTGTAGGCAATTGTACAATTATGTCCAATCAATATAAAAATAGGGTGCGATAAATGTACAATACATTTTTGTTCGAAATTAACTGATATTAACACGTTGGACGCTGAGCCCGCGCCACACCTAGCAATCCGGGTAATGCGGGCTTGATTCTCACATCTATAGGATTTTTAAAAATCCAAAAATTGAGCAATTGTCTGACAAATAATTCTCTTGAAAAATAATCTGTCAGAACGTCTTCACATTACGAAGATCCATATACTCCACTTATGGAGTGGATATCTTAACTCTGTGTAGATCTATATGCTACACTTCAAAAAAATAATAATTCTAAGCGTCCCACTATTGTTTATGATATTTTAGTCGTAGTTAATGTGTTACTTGATGACATCATAGTGTACCCAAAGTTGCCATAAATATCATCGTTAATCTATGGTAAACAAAATTGATGAAATAATCATTTGCTCATTCGAAATTCAAATTGTCTCGTCTTTTTTTTAACCATGTCTAGATTGCAATTTCGAACACAATTTGAATATTCCAAATTCTTTTTTTTGTAATTTTAAAAACTTCCGCTTAGGCGTCTTATTGAATGGATCGCCAGTCAACTTGGCACAAAGTTGCTATCAATTTGAAAAGGTTGTATGAGAAAAGTTTTCTGCTTAAATTGATTAGATTAGCATGTCGGCTTGTGATTCGCGTTCGCGTAGGAGTATTTATTTCTGTCGATCCTTACGATTGTATGCGAGTAGGGCTGCAACAGTTTAGCCAATAAGTACATCCTACCCCTGTCAAACCATTTTTGTTGTTTTTTTACTTCTTTTGCGGAGTAATAGCAAATAAAATTTAAATATTCTAAATCTCTAATCTAGTCGTATATTTTGAAATATGTAGATTATTGGAGTCTGTAAATAGTATTGATAAAACAAGGTAAATTTACATTCGCTTCCCGATTGGTGGTTCTTATCCTAAAATTAATGCTTTAAATTTAATATGTCACTGTTTTTGATGGTGACGGTATTTTTAGGATATGTGTATGAGTATTCTTGTTGATGTTAAGGCTAGTTTGCCTGCATACACAATGTCGTGTATTAAAATAAAGATGAAACCAGGAGACCATCTTGAAAATAAACCCTTTAAACGTTTTTGGTCGCTTAACGTAATGCAAATAGCACACAAATTAAAATTTAAAGTAAACATCTCGTTTGTTATATTTTTCCGTAATTTAAGAATATATTTTGTCAATGAAGGCAACCTGTAGATCTAGATACTGAAGATAATTTCTTTTATACTCGCCTCTTGTTAGTTAGGGAGAAGTTATCAAATATTTTATTTATGTTTTGAAGAAGAATACGAAGTGCATCGCGTTTCTGTTGAATTATGTCCATTTCGGGATCGGGGCAACCCTGCGCGCGATGGTTGCTTCGGCACAACCGGCACGTCCGGGGTGAAGGGAGGCCGCGTCGCGCCGTGGGCCGGTGGCGGAGACGCGGAGTCGATCTGCCGCCCCCGACAGCGTAGGCCGCGTCCGAGCCGGCTCGCCACACTCGCGCTACCCGACCGCACACAACCGACACACTCGTCGCCGGCGACTGCTCCCATTCTTATCAATGCGATCCTCCCTCCCTCCTCATTGCGGTCGAAAGTCCTCTTCGCGGATTGGTATTTCCGCGCGTCGGTCGCGTGTGTGCCGTCGATGTGAATGTTTACATTTTTCGTAAATTTGTGCGCTGATCTCGCGAGACAATCGTGTTGTGTTTTGAATAATGTAAATACAGTGAAATTATGTTCTATATACAAAAAAAACTCTGTCAATTAACGTTCCTTCAAAATGGTTTTCTATGATTGTTATTTACACTTCTTGGAAAACTTTCTCGAAGAAATAAAAAAAAATCACACAATGCAAAATGATATTTCAGCTTTAAAGTTTCTTTTTTCATTAAGCTTTTTAAGTGTACAAAAGCTCGAAAGGCGAACGTGTATATTGTCACAAAAAAACATGCATTTTTTTTTTATAATCGTTCTTAAAAAGCTATTTATTGTATTGAAATAACCTTATATGATAAGCAAAGTTCTTTGTACTTTGTCTTAAATGTAGAAGTGTAAAATAATTATTACGGAATATGCATTTTAGGGCAAATCCGTTGTGAGCCTAATTTATATTAATATTTCATAGGTATTTTCTTTTCATTTTGCTGTACTAAAATTCGCATATAAGTATTATCATTTGTTTCGTAATTGACACAATTATGTACTCTAAAAATAGTCAATTTAGCGTATTAAGTGTCCTCAAAGATGCTTCATTTCTAGTTTTTTTTGGACGTCTGCAATTTATTAGTGATCACGAGTCATATATGTTCACATTTAAACGATCACTGTATGGAAAAAAATCTTAAAATGATGTTCACATTCGACTCGAAGTGCATTGAATGTGAGACGGAATTAAGATAAAACCGTATTTTTATTGCATCAGATTTTAAATGTCACATTTAAAAAAATGTAGCATATTTTGGTGTTTCGTTTGGCAATAAAGTAATACAACATTGCAGTGCGCTTTTTATGGCCCCCTGTCGCGAGTAACGTTATAACGAGGCCCGACTGAATTTTGTTTATTCGCCAACACTTATATCCTTTTATTGCTGATATTTCGATTAAAGGCCTCTTCGTATGTTGCGAGGCTATTTTTGGATCGTTCCTTCGTTCGTTTTCTTCCTATATTCAGCCGTTCATCCTGCTTTCTGTGTATACTTACGCGGATTCAGTTATCTTTCTTCCTTTAATGCAATTTTTGTTCCTTTTCTTGAAGATATTTTCACCATACGACCGTAAACTGAAGAATTCGACGGCTAAAATGCATTCTTTCAAAAAATTTCCACGGATTTATAAAATTTATAAATCGTCAGTAATAATTATTTGTGTTGTGCATAAACGTTAATTGGATCTAGTATTATAGTATTAAAAATTACATAGCAACTGAAATAGCTATCGCGATGACTTTCAAAAATAAATTTAGAATTATAATAAAATCTCATCTTTAACAAAGTAATGTAAAGTGGAAGTAACTTTATATTTCATTAACTGACGTATATAACCAAAAGTATATGAGTATATGGATTGTCAAATTTTTGTGTTCCCATTGAATCTGTATTTCGTTTACTTATGTTGAATTTTATTGTATTGAATAACATGCTAAATGTTCACATTTTATTGCACTTTAACGCTTCACATTTAATTAAGGAAGTGATGGTCTGAAATAATCTTGACGATTTTTCTAACGTTAATTCATACTGGAAATCTCATGATGGATGTCTAAACGTTATAGTCGACGAAACGTACTCATAGTATGTAAATGTAAAAAATTACATCGTAGTAAACAAAGATGGTTAACTCCTTAAAAATGAACTGAATTACAAATGAAATTGATCGGTGCAATTATTATAGATGAACATTTCTTTATATTTACTTTATTCGTGTATACGTTCATTATTTTGTATGATCACGTTTGGTGGATTCTATATTTAAAAATATTAATTTCTTAATAGTAAATTAAAACGTTTAAATGAGTGTACTAACTAATAATACGACTCGCTTGTGCCTATTCTCACAATAATACACGATTGTTTTTTTTTCACTTTCCGTTTCTAGAGACAATGTATGCACATATTGCGTTTTTTTCCATTATTCTTAGAAGTGGGTACATTCGTTCTAATCACGGCAGTCGAGTGTTGGCCTAGCGTTCTCCGTCGATGCCAATTGCGCATAGCCGAGGGGTGATCGAGGCTGGCAGTTTGCATTGGCATGGCTAGTCCACTTGAAATCATACATTTTATCTAACCATTCTACAGGAATAATTTAAATAATGAAAATATTTCGTTTAATATTATAGTAGAGTGGATATAAAATTATTTCAAATTTAGAATTTGCTTCTGCATGACAGTTACACAAGTTCTCAAACCAATTTATCTTAACCGAATATTATATTTAGATAAATTAAAAGTTATTTGACAGTGATACTATTTTTTGTAATCTATGATGATAGTTCGAAAATTTTGCTGTGAAAGCTCATTGTTTATATGCATGCATACTGCTTGAAGACGTGATGAACGAAACAGCAAATAAATATCAATGTTTGTATGGAAGTAAATTTCAGAAAATTTTAAATCAAAAAAATTCAATGATAACTCCGCGTGGATATTATAGTTTCGTTGACCTATAGTGGATAAATCTTCATAATATTATATTGATCTAAGTCAGGGGCTCTCGGCCTTTTTGTTACGCGGGCGCTTTTGAGATTGCAGAAAAAATTGGCGGCTGCAAATCGGTTTTCAAAAGTAAATAAATATAAAATGTCCTTTATTGTATTCTTTATTTATTATACAAATCGAATTAGTGTGATCTTTAAAACTATATTTTATTTGCTAATTTCTCAATTAGGATTTAATTTTTTACGCATGTGATTAACTCCCCCATGCGCCCCCGGATATAAGGTTGGGAAACTCTGATCTAAGCTATTAGTTCTTTGAAATATTATGTATAATATTATGAAAAATGTTGGCGTTTTAAAATATTACAAAAGAATAGGCCCATGACACTTGATGGCTTGTTTCATGACTAATAGTAATTTTTTTAAATTTAAATTCATAACTATAAATACTTTTAAATTCATAAAACTGTGCTTTATATATTTTAGATTACCAAGATCGACTGTGAAATTGTTAAATGGTTTGATAGTCATATTTTATGATTTAGTCATTTTCTTTAGTTTTTGTTGCATTATTTATAAAAATCTCACATTTATTTTAAATTTTACTACCAATTGTCGACATCTTTAGTGGGAACTATCGTTTTAATATAATACGCAATGATGTAATTAATTGGCTACAATGAAAACGAATTAATTTTGCAGCAATTTCAATAGAATTATTTTTTATGTGTTGATGCGATTGTAATAACACAAGCGACGCACGATAAAGAACACTATATATTAATACACACAAAGGGTAAAATTTGGATTATAGAAACGAAGTCTATTTGCATGGTTAATTTTGAAACACTGCTAGTTTTCAAAATGTATTCTCTGCTATTCGAAATTGAAACATTCTCAGTTTGTTTCTTTTGGTGTTACTACAATGGCAGAGCTATGAATTATCAATTGTATCTATCTACCAGTCTTGACAATGGTGTACTAACCGCAATAGCCACCGACCAAATTTAGGATACTATTACAGAAATCGTCGGCAATATTGCAGGAACACGTATTTTGATTTCTTGATTCAAGTCACTTTATAAAGTATAGTTTGTTTTTTTTTTTTGCAATCTCTTATATTATTGGCACATTTTGGCTATAACACATAATTTTTACATGTTTTATAAACGTATGTGTTAACGAAAAAATGTACCAATAATACAAGAGATCGGAAAAAACAAAACAAAACTTTACAAAGTGACGAAAAAATCAAGATACGCGTTCCTGCAATATGTGCGACGATATGCATAATCATTCTTATCACGAGTGCGACGAGTCTTGGTGTGTTTTGTCTTCCAGGCATGGCTACCTCAATCCATCCATATTCAGCGTGACTATTTATAATTTGACACCTTCAGAATATACTAGCATTAGTTCTTTATTAAAAAACTTTTGAATTTGTCTTGCATTTATAATTATTTTAATCCGTTAATTAATTTTGTATTTTATTTACGTCACTTTTCGTTCGTTTTTTTATGACTGTGAGCAACTGGCCAGATTCACAACGCTGTGCATTTAAATTGAATTACGAAGCCATTAGGTAAATAATTATCCCACTTGAAGTCGTGGCCAGCCCGTTCTGAAATATCCACAACTAATAGAGGAAATTTTTAGTCACCAGGCTACGGAGGCCTGGCGCTCGGTTAATATTTAATTATCGCGTCAATACACTTGGACTAATTTTGCACGAATTTAGGTATTATAGGTATTCGGTGCACTGTAGTGGAACGAAATTAAAGTCACTTATTTGTTGATTTACCGAATTGCATAAATTATACAGTCAATACTACTTTTGTGTCTCTGGACAGTAGTAGAAGTATAATAAGGTACCGAATAACTACTTAATTTTTAATCAATGCTATTTCAAGTTAACAACTGTTATGCTTACTCATTTAGCGATGAGTTATCAATTCGTGTACTTTTTTTACGCGATAAAAACAATAGCTTAAAAAAAATGAGGCGACGGATTTGATGGTAACTGTGCTATGTATATTTACACCGAGGTTTATATAGTAGAATTAAAGGGTTGGATTTTTTTTCACCATGCCCGTTCGGAAGTGGAGTATATGGAACTGCACGTCGAGAAGATCTTGCCTCCAGAGGTCAAGTATGTAGATCTCTGCAACGTTAATATTTACTTTCAATATTTTTTTCACGACGTTTGGCTCATCAATCAATATGTTGCGTATTCAGTTCTGGATCTTTGACTGAAAACGAAAGCTGAAAGCTCCGCTCCACCCATCAAACTCGCAGTCTCGGATACCAAAGTTGCACGTTCTTACCTGTTGGCCACTAGAGGGTCTATTTCATATGCAGCTTTAAAAAAGATGGATTTTAATTATATTTAGTAGTTCTGTTTAGGTTAAATTTTATCGAGTTTCATCGGATATCATAGCATATGAAGTTATCTTTACTTCAAATAAAAAAAAACCTAAATAGTTCTCGACATAATTTGTTAACACGTAGAATTGTAACAATTGTATTATATGTCAGAATCTGAATCATACACATTAATAAACCTTTCAATAAAAACTTTTATTTAAATTACGTGTAATGTGTGTACTGCGTACAGAGCACATTGGATGCGTATCAATATTTTAAGTGTGCGATCTGTTTTTGTTACTAAATGCCTTTAATGGTCGTCGACAACTTTGTTGGGCGCTTTAAGTTTATTACGCCATGGTGTTCGCCAGATAACGCGATGCTGAGGTGTGACGGGTGGAGGAAGAGGTTGCAAGTGCAGCGAACTTATCGCGAAGTGTTTTATTAATCCGCAGAGCTTAATTCCAAACTCGTTTTACCTTTAGCCCCTCTCCTCACTTGGGATATTTGCTGTTGATAATGCCTTCATGGCGACGACAGTCTGCTTTGCATATAAGCTTTCAATTCACTTCTTTCTCGGGCAACGCAACTTTTCGCGTTTTTAATAAGCACTAAAATTTCAGGTCTGAGTAAAATTATTCGTTTTCGATTTACGGAGCTTTTTATTCTTAACGCCATTGCAATATTGTTTTCACGAAAGTACATTGAACTCATACGAATGTATCGAGTATATTTTTTATCATCATTCATATCTGTTCTATTGGTAGACTGAATTGATGAAGGAATTAAAAATCCTCCACATTTAGGCTAACTTATGTTTAGGTAGTATATTATTTTCATTTTTATTTTGTTTCACATTGGATTTCAGTTTTGTAGTTTGATTGATCTACTATGTGATAATTTTACTCACATTAATAATATTTTATACTGCTTGGGTGGTAAATTGTTATTTTGACACATAAATTACGATTTTATACCATTAACACATTTGTTTAATTTTAATTGAATTTATTCGTTATAATTCCGTCTTCTAATAATTGAAAAAATCTATAAAATTACTGGTTACTTAGTTTTGTTGATGGCGATTTCAGCTTTGACATCAGTGTCAAGATTGTTATTATAAACGTTCCGCATCGTTCATTAAATTAGCATTAACTTCGAAGGATTGTGTAATTCTATAAACTAATTAGTCGAAAGCTGTTGGTTTATGACTATATAGTAATATTATCACTACAGAATTCACATATTGTAATAAACTTAGCTATGTATTATAAGACCTAGACATTTTGGGTATGGATACGTGAATTATTCATAGGCTTAAATTCAAATAAAAATGTCAGCAAAATTTATTTTTTTGTTGTTTTATGGTGATGGAAAATTGACTAGTCTATTCTGGCTAGGTTTTTTTGAATCTTATGTTTTAATTGTCTTCGGCTATGTTTATTCTACCTGTGAGATTAATTACCTTGAAAAATGATTTTTTGACTGTCATGCAACATTTTACAGCGATAGATAATATCGTTCGACTTTAAGCACTGTATGCAAATAGATAGGAGCATTGCAAGCGAAGATTTTGTCATGCAAAGCGTGACTTAAAAATGCATCCTTAAATAGTCACGTTGTAGACCGAGTAATTTATTGATATCCTTATCAAAAGATTGCCAGTAAAAAGCAAAGAATTAAAAGATGCATATATTTTAAACTCTAATAAAAACCAAAATCAAATAATTAAATTAACTGCAATTTTTAAATAACCTTATTAGGCGCGTTGTTGGCTAGAAGAGTAAATTATTATGTGAACTGTATCAAGTGCGCGGTATATTAATTTTTTATCGTCATTGCTTAACACACCCTAATGAATTGAACATATTTTTAGTGTGCTGTCATTTAACTTGAAAGTGAATTTAAAATTAACATTGAAATGAAGTTGTGCAATGTGCTGTTTTTTCATACGGAAGATTGTGAGGGACAGTACTGAAAGCTTTGCTCAGTGGCTGAAAAAAATCGACTAAAAGTTTTCGAGAGCGGCTGAATCATGATGGATTGGGGACTAAGACGTAAGTAATTATTGAACCACAACCATGATTTTGACTGAAAGTGAGGAAGCTTTTGATAAACTTTTAAACGAACATATGTATCTATTGTTACAGTGTCTTGTCATTATTATTTTTAATTGTTGTCAACATAAAATTACTAACCAACAATTTGTATATAATTATATTAGTATATGTCTCATTACTGTACGTGTTGTTACACTTTGCACCGGTTATGTATTTTATTTATAGGTGAAAGATAACGGATGATATCCAGGTCACCAATAATTTTGAATTTAAAATCAATTAAACCAGTCAAATGTGTTCGTTTTATTCTTTTGCCAAAAAGAAATTACTTGCCGTTTTTCACGTTAAGAAAATAGCTTCGAAATTAAATGCGAAATGAAATACGTTATTATTATTAGAATACATTTGTATCTCTGGTAATATTGAATTAATGATTGAAGTTGAAATATTCTCAAATTACATTCATTAATTATACAATATTTTTTTATGAAGTGTTTTCTTTGATTGTAGTTATAAAAAATGGAAATGTTTTTCGTTACCACCCATTCCTCGGATGCGTCAATTGAAATAATATCTCTGATGCATACAATAATTATATGAATGAAAATGAAATAAAAATAATGACATTAATTCAGAAATTAAAAAAAAATGCACCTCTTCATGTCACCATGTGTGAATTTACTTGTTTTGTATTTTATAATTAATTTAATGTGAGTTTTTTGCATATTGATGGTCTGAAAAAATCAATTTACAATATTTTACATTTCTCTCGCTACCAAAAATGCATATTGCTGAAAATTTAACTGCAAATCTATTGAACTTTTTACCTTTATTTGATCAATCTTTTTTTTTTCACCAGTTCAAAAGAGAATTTTTTATAAATTATTGATTTTATAAATAATTATAATTACAAAATGTAGGCAAGGCATCAATCACGTCACGAACAAAGACCCGGGCACAATTCACCATATACCACATGAGAACTAGAATTTACTTTAACATTTGGAAGAAACTTATAAGTGTGTATTTTGTATTATTAAAAGCCAGGTAAAGTTTCATTTTCATGAACCGGTATTTTTTTATCAAAGCTTGTACCTTATGAAATAGCTTACGATATCAGTATGAATGTTTGTTTGTGTTATTAATTATTTTCGGTTTAGTTTGATAGCAGTGAATTCTAGTACACTTTCTTTGATCGATACTACCAACCTCCTATGTTTGGGTAGATAGTTGGCGTATTTTACATGTTACGTTTGATTGACTAAATACACATAATCTATGTACCACCATGATTATGTTTGATGATTTTACGGATGGGTACGCTTTGTGTTTCTAACATTTGCTGCTTTATTCAAATAGCGGTTTTATCTTATCAAATAATATATTCGTAATACAATATATTTTACATACATCAAAAATGTTATTAATTTCTTTTTCGAGAAGATGATTTTGACGTATTGTTTTTCGCGACAATCGGCTGTCAACCAATCAAGTCCTTGCATGTTGAAATGAGGGGTATATTTCCGAAATGAACTATGTTACAATTCAAAGGATAAGATTTTTCTATAGAAGAACCATATAACATGCAAAACAATAGGAAAAATAAGTTTAAAACAAAAATAAACATTGTAAAATATGCCATAGGGTTCTTTTATACACAAAAATATTTGTTCAAACTGATCTTTTTAAAAATAGGATAGTAGAGTAAGTTTACTTTTCCAGCCTCGGAAATTGAACCCGCTACTTTCAACGTTAAAATACGTTCGCTACCACCTCGGCCACCGATGTAATACACATTGAGCGTATGCGGAGTATGTTTAATTAAAATATTAACGTGTTTCTTGTAGTCCTGTCCTGTGACAGTAAGTCCTTATGGATTGATTCGTGTCACTAATAGAAATAATTTGATTGAACAAAAATAACAGATTCGGCAGTAAGATTTGAAGTAAATGTGTATTATTATCGTAACAAAATGCATATGTATGATCTTCATATTTAATATAAAAGTCACGTAAAAATAATTAATCTACAAAGGTCCTCTATGAATAATTAAAAAAATAATTGATGTTCGAAAATATATAGATATTTAGCAAATTATGTGACCATAAAATCAATACATATATTGAAAAAAATTGTACCATATTACGGCAAGTATTTGGACCGTTCATTATATATCGCCAGTGTTTCTAGACGGAAAAGAAAGTAGATTGATATTTTAATGTTACGTTAGAAATAAACTTTTTTATTTTCGTTAGTTTATAAGACACTTAATGTTGGGTTTTAGTTAACAACCGCTACTTAAGATTATACGGATTATTAATATTGGAAATATGAATATTTTTCTTTTTATTATTTTAATTATCATTTTCGCTTAATCCCGTCTATAATCATAGGAAGTGTATTATAGCTTATTTCATCAGGTCAGTTCTTAACCCTCGCCCTACTGTTCCAAAAGCAACGCTGTGAGCTCCCTAATATCCAGGAAAATATATGTTTTAAATTCAAATTATGCAAAATTTGCTGGATCAATTATCGTAATTAGCTAGAAAAATTATTTTACACTGTATTAAAGATCAAATAACATAAATATATACGTGAAATACAAAAGCAATAGCGGAAACAAAAGAGACGACATGTCCAGGCAGATGATTTTTTACTGACTGATGACTTTATCTAGTCGTTTTGAATACTACCCCTGATCCCCTCAGTGACGTAATGCTAATATTCAAATGAGGATGTACGCCACTATATCACACATGTCAACGTTATCTGATACACACACGTACGTGCCGGTCCTAGATTTAATATCAATATTTTTATTTCGTAATGACAGTATTGAAATCATACAAATTTTTATGTCGAACATAAAGTATGAAGATATTGCAATCGTTATACTTGGGTAAATATTATAAAATAAAATATAAGTATTTGTCACTCAATATTCACCACCGGGCAGTGAGAGTTAATATCAACGATCCTGGTAGTGTGACTTGTTAATTAAGTATTATTTTTAAGCGGCTTATATTTTAGAGCGAGTTATTCACCCTCTAATTTAGTTCGTTATCACAATTTAATCACAGTGTTTCAATAATCGTTTCGAAGTGTCCATTGGAGGTTTGTTTAGAAACGGTTCCATAAAACTATTAGAAACATAAAACTGCCACTATTAAATTTAGTCAGGTGTAAATTAGAATAAAATTATAATATTTTAAAACAAGACCGTCGATAGTTACTTAGCCATGTATTCTATTATTTGTTGTATGCAGTGAGATTGTTACCCTCCGTCTTGGGCTCTTTTGCCAAGATGCATATCGCGTTTTAAAGTATGGGGGATCGACATAATGATATATGTTACACCTTGCCTGTGTGCAATGTAAAAGTACAGCGAACGGGGTACTGCTTTGTTATTCTAAGCGTAAAGCGAATAAGGAATGGTTAGAAATACATGGACTCACTCACAATACTTCCTATAGTCGTGTTTATTTTAAATTTACGACTAAATATTTTTTTACCCTGCAAACTAAAGGTAGTTTCCCTTTATAAATGTGCACCCTTATTATTTAAATACAGAACACACTCACGTATCTTATAAAACGAATATGTATTTTTTTTATATTGTTTATTTAATGTGACTACTTGATTGAAATGTTTTGTCGGTTCATTTTGAATTTGAGATATTATTTGCTATGTGCATAAGTATACACACCTGAATGCGTTAATTTCGATTCTTTCTGTTCATGGACTTGTGTTGAAAATAAATATGTTAATTTATTAAAATGAAAACTATTCTATGTATTTAATAATAAAATTAAAGCATATTGTTTTATAAGCTGTAGTTTATGGCAAATCGGCAACACAGTATATCGCTCATGCCAAAGGAATATTTTGTATACCACACAGCAAAAAAAACCAAGAGTTGAAAAGAACTATCTAGTGAATGTCACTGAATTATATTCCTTATTTTTTTTAGTGTCGACATTAAATTTTTTAGTTTATTAATAGTACCATAAATATATGTAAAGCATGATGGAATACGATGTATTGATTTGTCATCAGCAAATATATGTTTGTACTCCACCCCTCAGTCTTTGTATCAATGATTTTCTCAAGATAACATTCCTTGATCATAATATTATTTTTATGCCTAAATACATAAGCATGTGCCTAACAGTCGCATGCGGAAGTAGATAACAAGCCTTCATTAAACATAATGCTATTTTGAAAGGATTCTTGGAATCGTAAAACACATTTTCATGCATAATATAAAATAAATGGGTATTATGTCCCGCGAAAGCTTTTATCTGTTCTGATTTTATAATAGAGATATAAATGCACGATTAACGTCATACGACATCAGAATGATAGGCAATTTAGCGACTTATATTGAAATCTACTGCGGATTACGTTCGAGTCGGTTTATATCATCTACACCAGCGGTTCTCAAACTGTTACCGCGGGCGTATGCCAGGGGTGCCGTGATTTTTTCAGCCCTAAAGGGTGCCGTGGCGAAAAAAGTTTGAGAACCGCTACTCTGTCATCCAAATACATTTTTTTAGAAACGACCTTTTTATTTTCATGTCTCGGTACACTTTTTTTTTACCACGTCCGCTCCAAAAACGAAGCATATTATGAATCTCCATGAAGTCTTGTGCCGATGTTCTTTACGACACTTGATGGTTGTCCAAGTTTTCGCGCCTAAATAGGACGTATTCGAATTTGGACTTTAGTATACCAAAGCAGACGTATATTGGGGTATCACTATACGTTATATATATCTAAGATAGATATGTATTATAGTAAAACGTGTTTTCAGTTAATATGGCTGAATTCAGATGGAGATCGATTTCAAGCACAGACGGGTGGCAAAAAAGTCATATTTTCAATTAAAAAATATTGTCGGTAAATAGTGAATGTTTAATTGTTTAGTATATATTATATGAAAAACGAAATTCTCCGATAAAATTCGGGTGGTTAGACAGCTATGCGGAAGTTTGTTCGTTTTTAATATTTATAAATAAAGAAAAACAACAAAAAAAATAAATTAAAATTATTACCGAATTCACTAAGTTATTCATCTGAGTTTGAATCGAGCCTTGGTGGCTATTCAACACCACCCGATGTGGACTAAATAAATACCGTACAGTTTGTTGAATATGTTCAAATAAAACACAATTCAAAATAGACAGAAGCACTCGACTGTATAATTGATTATATTCAACGAGGATTTTTATATTTGGCTGAAAATGAAATAGATTTTTTATTATTTATGGTAGTTAATTTAGAACTTAAAAGTGCAATTCATTATCTCATTTGTTTTATTTTCACTCAGTTGTTATACGTGCTAGACTCATTGTAATAGCACATAATAATTTCAGCGCTAACGGCATTCGATGTTTTCAAAACTATGATAATATATTCATTGCATTTTAAAAAATTAAACGAAAATGAAAAACAAACATCCAAAAAACCTTGAGACAACTTTTATATTTACGTTTTTCTCAATGCAATGCAACTATTTTTTTAGAACAAAGATTAATATGTAAATCATCGGTTTATGCATATACGTATTTACTATAACGTTGTAAGACGATTCTCATATAAGACGGCACTTCTATAACACGGTTTCGCTTTAACACCGCCAGAGGATTAGGGAAAACCCGTCATACAACATGGCATCTCAGGGTGCGTCCAGGTTGAGCAATGAATAAGCGAACGAAGGCTTATTTTG
>JAGVSQ010005746.1:3355-17281 GCA_022683975.1 Rhyacophila evoluta
GATAATGATGGTCTAACAAAATTTGGCTAAATATTTAAAGTTTTATATATTTTACCAAGCCTAGTCATGACATGGAGCATATGGATATATTCGGCTAAAAGATGTTTACCCCAGAAATGAATTATATGGTTAGCAACGTGAAGACATGTCCTGAAAGATTTTTTTACGAAAATTGATTGCCAGTAAATTACTCCCCAGTAGTGTAGTTGGTAGCGTGCGCGTCTAGCAATCCAGGATATGCTGGTTCAATTCTCCATCTCTCAGATTTTAAAAATCCAAAAATACAGGATTGGATGGCCATTTGGTTGAGCAATTGTCTGACAAACAATTCACGTAAAAAATAAGACGTCTTCACATTGTGGATATCCATATACTACATTTTCGGAGTCGATATATTTACACTGTGTAGATCGATATGCTCGAGTTTTGGAGCAAAAATGGTATAAGAAAAAGAAAAAGAAATTACTCAACCAATTAGGTATCCTGTTCTTTCTTTCGATTACCGAGGACGATCAATTGTTATAAGAAATAAGACCTGGATTAACAAGATGTAGTAAGTACAAGATGTTATATTTGCATAACAAATTCAAGTTTTACTAATACCGAACCTCAAACCAAATACACTTTGTCAAACTAAATTTATTCTTCTTCCACCGTGTTACTAAAAATGCAACTGAATTCAGATAGGACTACTTTGAATGTAGTAAGCAATGATAAGATTTGGAAATAAATAGCTCTCTGTTTTTTAAATCTATGTTATAAATTAATTCTCTAAAAATATTACGCTTAAAACCAAATTCAATAATAAAGTAATGACTATCATTAAATACTTTATTTTTATAATCAAATATATATATTTAGAAAAACTGGTTTAATATTTAAATTTTATTTATATGTGCTAAATTAGCCGTTCTCGACGTTTTTTGGGGCGTGGTCACATTTTGAGCTTAAAAACTCTGTACCTAACCTGTTTCCGATCGATTTTTTCTCATTTTTTTAGCTGACGCGTTATAATATTATATAAGCTACTTCACAGAAATACGGGTTCTTATTTATTTTTTCAGCTCGCGTAATGTATATTCACTTTAAATTTTATTCTATCTGTGTCTCCCTTATGCCTACCCAAAAAGTAATACTTGGTCTGTGCCTTTGAAGGTCTCTGCCCTCCAGGGGTTCATATGAAGCTAGGTAATTGATAAACCAATATGTTGTGCTGCAATATTACGCTCACTTTGGAAAAGAGGAGATGTTTAAATTATTTAAAATGAGTAAATTTATTATGGGGATACTGAATCTAATTGTATTGTATCATATATGATTCTCCGATAAGGGGAATCGAGCCCGTATTCCGCAGATTGGTAGGCGCGCACGCTAACTTCTATAATATCAAGAAGATTTGACAAATCCGAAAATTCAGGGTTGGCTGCCCATTGCATCGAGCAATTGTCTGACAAACAATTGTTGTGAAAATTATCTGTCAAGACGTCTTGTTTTCAGACTGTAGATCCATAAGCTCCACTTTAGAAGCGAACACCATATATATATGGTTCCTTAAGTTTAATATTCGATTACCATATGGAATGAATAATATTTAATTATTACTTGTAAATATTTATTATTAAATATGCAAAGATTTCCCACTTTTAATAGTCTGAATATTATTTTCATGTAGGCTATTTTGTAATGACAAAAAAATCAGAAAAGTCCAAGTCAAATGAAAATGAAGGTTACTATAGAACGTCTAAATTATTGAAACGTCATTGAATAACTTTAACCAATTATAAAACATATACTTTTTGTGTTATTAATGCTTTGTGGGCCAATTAACTTTTGATGCAGCAAAAAAACCAGTTTTTCTGTCTTGTTGAAACATGGTTGTTTTATTGCTTTCTTCAAATTGTCTAGCTTTTTGCGAGATATTTCTAAAATAAAGAGGTTATTCAACTTATAAAAGTTCGTTATAATCAAAGTTTTTATCTTCTGTAATCAAATTCTTTGACAATGGATCAAACAAACCTTCAGAAACACATTCTGCTCTTTGCTGCAGTCGTGTAATCAACTCGTCTGGAGTCACCAAGTCAACTTTGCTATTTTTGACAATTATGTGCAGAGCTCTCTTTACCCTACTTTTATATATCTCCTTAGTAGAACGAAACATACCATATGTATGTATTTAGCTCATAAGAAACAATGAATCATAAAAATCAATGACGTCTTATTTACTTACGTCCTTACACCTGATCTTAACCAGGCGTATCCCAAAGCTCTAATATCGAGAAACTTTATTCGGCGGGAATTTCTCGGGAGTAAATATAAATTACCCAAGATTTAGATTGCCGTGCAATCAAGTGTGCTGAAGTTAAAACATTTTTTTTATATACCATGTTCAATCCCAACATGGAGCTTATGGATCTACACAGTGTAAGGATATCCCACTCCGAAAGAGGAGTATATAGATCTTCGCAATGTGAAGACAGCTTAACAGATTATTTTTCACGAGAATTGTTTGTCAGACAATTTCTCAACACAATGGGCATCCAATCCTGTATTTTTAGATTTTTTTAAATCCGACAGATGGGGAATCGAACCCTCATTCTCCGGATTGCTAGGCGAGGACGCTATTAACTACACTACCGGGAAGACTATAGCATACATAAATAACAAATGAAATTATTAATGAAACCTAGTATAAATTATGTTTTTTTATATATATAAAGCGATTTTAAATTATCTAAAAATGAAATTATAGTATTTAATACCAAAATGAGAGATTATACAACTTGTTACAAGATTATGTTAATTATTTTCATATATTATTATACTTCCAGGTGTTGTTGATGTTTATATTCTCACAAACATAAATTGCATCTTGGAAAAGGTTTAAGTAGAATAGTGCACTTCAATTATTCTTTTTTTTAATGTAGAAAACTATACTCTGCCAGCCGGTTCCGGATGCATCATTCCCATTTTTGCAATCCACAGGGATCCAAAGATATGGGGAGAGAAGGTTGAGGAATTTGATCCTGATAACTTCCTTCCGGAGAAGTGTGCTGAACGGCACCCGTGTGCCTACATTCCGTTCAGTGCTGGGCCAAGAAATTGTATAGGTAAGAAACAATGCCATGTGTAAATAAGGCTTAGAAACTTTTCGATACAACCTAAGTTTGTAAGTAGTGACATCTCTGTAGGCGGAAAAAAAAGATACCTTAGAGTAGCGAGTTTATTCTTATATGTATTGTTAGATGACATTAAATTTCACTTCGTTAGATGCTGTCAACGTCAAGTTGTATGATTGAACTCCTTTCATTCTCATATGGACGATAATTTGTGACAATGAATCGCGTGAGAATAGGAACTTATAGGAAGGAAGAATATAGACAATTTCTTATTATAGATGAGTAATTACAGTGAAAACCAATGGAACCGAAGAGGCTGAAATATTTTTTCACGTTAAATGAATTTCATGTTAAAAATAGATGCAAAAAACTCACCAATGTTTCCTATGTCATAAAATTTAATTAATTAAAGTTAACACTTATCGTAGATTGACAGTATATCGTATTATGTACACTATAGAGACATATTCAATAAAAAATATAAAAAAATATTGTTCCAACAAAAAATCGGATTTTTTTTTCTGTCAGTCAGACACTCTTAATACATGCGTCATCGAGTTGGAAGACAGACTGACCTTTGATAAATCGAGATTGCTTTTACGCAAAGACGAGCAGTACTTAGGAATTATTGTTTGAAAATTGTATATTTAGTGAAAAAAGGGGTATGTGACATCTGGCTAATAATTACGCGGCTGCCAATGGTGAATGAATTTTACTCTTTCAAATATGTCAAAAATATTGGAATTTTTGTTTCGTATTCATAGAAATTGCAGTTCTATTGAAAATAAGGGCCACATCTTGATGACGAGCTGTCAAAGGTATAGATACTTTTATTAGAGTTTTCGTTTCGTGTTTTCAACAGATTGCAGGCCGAGTAAATAAAAGAATAAAAACATAAATGATGACTCGGCTGCCGATACATTTTGTTCGTTCGAGGAGCAAAATCTTTTCACGTTAATATACAATATATATATGAAATTACATGGATTTGGTCGGGATCGCATTATTATTTCATACTAACCGATATTTCACATTGAGCTTTTTCATGTTAAAGGGTTTCCACTGTACTATTGAGATGATTTTATAATGGATTTTTCAATGTTAAATTTATTTCTTTGAATGCTTTTTATTTTTTAGGTAAACAGTTTGCAATAATGTCTATGAAAGTGATGCTGGCAAATATACTCAGGTCATATAAAGTGTATTCCAGTATCGACCACAAAGAATTGTGGAATAAGGGAATTGTTTTTGAAGTCTGCACGAGACCGCTGGAAGGGTTTCCAATATCCATAGAGCCGAGATAATTTTAAGACATTAATAATTATTATACGAGTGTTAATTCTATTATTTTTGTGTAATTAAAGCTTTCCTAATCCATTATATTATAAAGAAAATTAATATTATATGTATTTAGGATAAGTTTCAAAATTATATGTACAGTATTAACTTATAAAATTTTCTCGTGAATACGGCTTACATACGAAAAGAGAAAACCCATATTCATATTGACTGTGAAAATATGTATGAAAGAATGTATGCTGTAAATGCCAAATTCGTATCTAAATTTACCTATTTTAAATTTGAAAAAAGTATTTAAAAGTATACCAAATTGATATAAGCTGAAAATGCCAAATTTATGTTTAAATTTAGCTCTTAAGTTTGAAAAAAAGGTGTCTTGTGAAATTGACGACCAAGAAAAAAGCTTATACCTAATCAATTTCATTGGTTTTTTAAAAAATAATTTCTGATTAATAATTAATATCAGATTGGGTCAATAAAACACCAGTTTAAGACTTTATGCAATTCAAAGTTGTGTTTATGTAATGCTTCGTCTTTGGCTCACAATCATTAAATAAACATTTTTTGTGCATATAGAAGTCTACTTTTTCATTTTCTTTTTAGTTTTACTTCTTACTAATAACATATTATTTTGTATGTGTAAAGTATGTAAATCGTGATGGTAACTTAAATAAATTTGAACTTTGGTGATTTAAAAAAAATACGATTATTCTGTTACCACATTATTGAAGCGATATTTGCCCTTTGAGTAGTATGGACGTACATGTACGTTCGTACGCCTTGTCGCCTTATTTTAGAAGCCATTGTTTTATTTTTGTTTTAAAATTTTATTATTTATTTTAAAATAAATACAAAATTGATCTCTTAATTATCTGTCGAAGTCATTACAGTCATATATTTTTTTTTGCCAGAAAAAAATTAGCGATAAAAGAGTTGACTTCAGCGTTGAAAAAGTTCACTGAAGCCCTTTCGATAATTATTATGTTTTGTAAATAAACGAAAGATTATTACTATTTCTGTTAACAGAAATTTATAAAAAGTCACATGAAACAGTCACATGCATTCAAATTTGATCTCAAGTGAACCTTTCATTCAGAAATGGTAGCGGCCACATGTGGTAATGTTATACACGTTCCAACCAATTTGGAATATTTTTTCAGTTTATATTATTCGTTGTTTAGAAGTAGCGAAGCATTGTTTAGACATCGCCATAACCGATTTGATTGATTTTATGATATTCGTTGAATTGATACGAATACGATAGCGGTGAGTATTTCAAACGTGTGTGCATAAAAAATTCACCCACTAACGAAAGGGTTATTATTATATATCGTTCAATACTCACGCACTGAACAATTAATAATAAATAATAATGTTTACTTCATGACTCAAAATACTTATTCATCAATCACGAATATTTTGTATTTTGTAACTGTATTGCTATCGCGTGAATGTGTAATACAAAATTGTCAATTAATTCCGTAAATTAAAAACATGATATTTCTAGCTAGCCCCGCTCCTTATGCGGAGCATATGGTGAGCACGTGAGGTTTCCAGAATTATTTATCACCCACTAGCTGCCTCGCATTCTCCTAGGTCATCACACTTTAGTTCCACTGAGTACATCCTATGAATAGTATCCAGTGGTCTTTCAGGTCGCCGGAATCCCACCGGTCGGAAGAAGAGAAAGGCATAAATGAGGCTATGTGGAGGCATCCGTAGAATGTGCCTCAGCCAGTTCCAGCACCGCTGCATGCCTTTTAGTGTGAAAGGGGGTTGTCCCGTCCATTCCCTTATCTCCGAGTTCCTTAAAAAGTCAGTTCACTTCACCCCCATTTTCCAACACAAGCATCTGTTCTCAAAGCTCAATATACGCTACTTCCGAGCTTTTGTTAGGTTCCAAGATTTGTTACCGTACCGCAGCACCGACAGAATGCCTTCGCCAAATGACTTACACTTGGTGCGGACCGAGCATTGCGCGCCACCCACACAGCCCGCATTGAATTGAACGTTGCTTCTGCCATCGCAAGACAAATAGCAAGCACTTTATGCGTGCTGCCATCCTAAGGCATATCAATCCCAAGGTATTTGAAGCTATTGGTCCACTCAATGATCTGCCCCTCGCTAATCAGAGCCCAATCCAGGTCGTGACAGATGCGGTTGGACATCACATTGTTCTTCTTTGCAAATCTTTTAAAGCCAATGCGCGATGAGGTGCTTTATAACCTGACCACAGTATCCTAGAAAGCTCCAACGGATCTGTGGCAGCGTTAACGACATATTTAAGGTGACATAGCTTTACCTCTATTTAGCCTTAATTTTTTTCTCGACTTTGAAACGAAATATTCACGTAAATCGAGAACTAGGTGTATTACATAACTTGTCTTTATGTTTATTTAATACCTGCTATAGTATGAATGAAAAATCGAAAGTCGTTTTTAAATCATGACAGTTTTCCTTGAAAGTAAAAATGAGTGATAATTTTTATCTGTACACAGTAAATTGATACAATTTTTATGAATACTTATTGAATTAGCATATTTATAGAACATACAGAATTCCAATGTTTGATTTTTAAATAGTTTGACATATATTTACATTGTTATTAATTAATCTGAAAATGCAGAATGCAAGAAATGGGCACACATTCGGTTGAGCAATTTTCTGATAATTAATTCTCGTGAAACATAATCGGTATATATTCACATTGCAAAGATTCATATACATAAACCACTTTCGGAGTAAACATGATAAAAAAAATATCGAAAACCGTCTTGTCTGCAACATCATTTCAAGTCATGTCTTGGTAATGGTGTGAAAAGAGAAATAAGTTTGTTAACAGCAGTCTTTTTTAAATCAAGCAAATGTGTGGAATCGTACACGCATTTCTCGTAAACGAGGCTCGCACTAACCTCCATGCTGCCGGGGACAAAATATAATATATTGTATTTAAAATCTGTTTTAATGTTTGTGTGTAATTCTGTGAATTTATAATTTCTTATGTTTATATAGTAAATAAAAAGTGTTAGTTAACACCAGATAAACAAGCGGTAAACAGGTTTATTCATAACAACACTTAGTAAATTCCGATAAATGAACATTTGAAGGTTGAATATATACTTTTGTCTAGACGTTGATAAAAATGTTGTATACTCAGGTCCAGTTTATTCAAACGTTGATCTCAAGCAAATGTGTCAAAAAATTGTCTTTGAAATCTCAATGAGACTGCTTAGACGGTTTCCAAATATCGAAAAAGACCAAAACTTTTATCCGACTTACGAAATCTCAAAGATTGTTTGGACTGTTTCCAATATCGATAAAGTGAAGTACCATTTTATAAAAAATATCTTTAAAACTAAACTAATCAATAAGATTTTTGAATACACGTTTTGTGATCGCTTGAAAATACAGAATATGTGTGTAAATATTTGAAATACTATACAATAAAATTACTTTTAATGTAAAAAAGTACGTACACATTAAAATTATGGAACAATTTTTGAATTGGTAATTTCGATTGGTTTAGATGGTAATGATTATTGGTCCATTCATAATAGTTCGACTGTGGAAAGGAAAAAGGACGCAACCCTCAAGTTTTAAAAATAGTTTTTATTTCACAATCTGAATGTATACAAGTAATACACGTTCCATCAAAATGATGTAAGCTTAAAATGACGAAAAGTCTTAAGTTTGTAAAAAGATGGTTTGTAAAATTTATGACCAGGAAAAAGGGCTTCCACCTTATCAATTTTATTAGTTTTTTTTAAAAAACTTTTTAAACGAATATTATATTGAGTAAATAAAACACCAGTTTATTTTTCATGCACTTCAAGATTGTGCCGATGTGACGTTTTGACGTTGTTCTATATGTTTTACGTCCTTTTTCTTTTCCACAGTTGATATCTTATTAAAATTTCTTACTTGATTTTCAACTCACTCTTCAGCTGTAGAGCAAAAAAAAATATTTTAGCATATAGGTTTTTTAAGACCCAAAGTCATAAAATTCCAGTGGTGTATTGGGGCCAGGACGTGTCAGGGCTCTTCCCTGCCACTTTTTTGACTTGGAACATACTTTTCAAACTTAAATAAGTATGAAATATTTTCTCTAATGTGACGAAAAAACGGGATAGGAGATTAAAATTAAATACCACCCTGACACTTTTTTTAATTAACTTTTTTTATGCCATGTTCGTTCCCAACGTGGAGCATATGGATCTACACAATGTGAATATCCACCCCGAAAGAAGAGTATATGGATCTCCGCAATGTGAAGATGTCTTGACAGATTATTTTTCACACGAATTGTTTGTCAGACAATTATTTAACCCAATGGGCATCCAGTTCTACATTTTTCAGATATTTAAAATCCAACAGATGGGGAAACAGAAGGGGAATCAGACCCGCATTCCGTGAGACAATTAACATTAAGCCACGTTTTTTTATTTTGGAAATCATTTGAATCAATAATTTTTAATGAATTATAATGTCTGATTAACGAGATACAAATTATATGTGAGTTTTGATTTAAATTCGTTGATAGTCAAATAAGTAGATCATTTTCTTTATTAAATAGTGCAATACACAACAGATTTCTCTGTCAACCTGTTGAGTGACAGGCATTTTTGAGCTGATTAAGCAGTTTTTTTCAGCATAAAATATATCATTATTTTCATATATTCTGTACAGACCTCACTTGCAAACTTATTTCATACAAAAAAAGCTAATTTTTAGAAAATAAATGGGTTATTTAGACAAAAAAATAATCTTAATTCCAGGGGTCGAGAACCATCGTAAACACAGTACAATTTTTTTTTAAATCACCTAACAATTATGATTACACTTCCTTATATGTTATAAACTACAATTATTATTACACTCTGTAGGAAACAAAAGTTTTTTTTTTAATTTCCCGTAGCGAGTCGAGTAACCAATTTCATTGTTTATTGTCTCAATTTTAGTTAGTAAGAAGTTTACAATGCCAAACAAAAATACAATTGTTAAAATTTATTTCATCCCTTTAAGCTAACAACGAACAATTTCATTTTCTGTGATTCTAGATATTACAAAAAAAATTAAAAAATTAGGCACATTGTGTCCGCAGAGCAACGGAGTTATAAAATTTTGGTTTGGACCACTTTTATATATTGGTAAATATATTATTTTAATATTTCTCTTACGCGTATCATACATAAGTATAGATACAAATAAATCCTACATCGATGGAATTACAGAAGGAATTTCATTGAATTTATTCATATTCAAGAGTTTATTTACTACCGAGTGGATAGCTTGGACAACATTCAATATGATTATAATCGGGAAGCCCAACACATTCTTTAGCAATGTTTTGGAATATATACCTAAGTCGTTTTAAACAGCTTTTGGACTAACTGTTTTTGCATTCAACAATTTTGATTGAATTTCGGCGGGATTACCCTAATATCCAAGATGAACACATTTGAGTGTATGCCAATACATTCTCGGCGACATATAATATTGTTACATCTTATTTACTAGGGTACACTCGATTATTGTTTAGTTAAGACACGTATTACTCGTGCGAGAGCTTTGAAAAAGCATTGTTTCATACAGAGCAATAAACTATGCTTTAAAGTTGTAATTAAGCTTATCAATATTTATGTCCTTTTAAAACGTGGCCAAAAAAAAGTGTGAGCTTCCTCGCAGGAATTTAAATGTTTCAGCAGTTTTAACTAATTTAAGCTTAAATCGCTTATATTACAAATTTGGCGTGGCCAAAGAGCGAACCTTGCAGATAAGTAGTGTGGCTTTTATGCAAGTAGAATGTACCTATGTATAAAATTAATATGGCCAGCGGAAACTGTCCAATGTCGAAAATTAATTATTTTATTTAATTTGTTGTGTTGAATACATCAATGGAAAATTACGATCAGCCTTAGCGTAGGCCTCATAGTTTTAGACTATTTTTGTTCCAGAAGCAGTAAGGTAGAAACTAAATAGTCGAAAAAACTGCAAGGGATTGAATCAAGATGGCCGAGTGGATAAACTTAATAAAAATGAACTGATTTTGAATTCTCACTGTTTGTTTTGTTACTAAAGATAACCAAAAGGCTCTTTCATGAAAATATGCCTTGCAAAGGTAGTGTAGATGGCACTGTTATTAATTATTCACTGACAACCTTCAATGTTTGGAGTCCTATCATGCACTCAGTATTAACGTTACTATAATTGAGATCGATGATTTTCAGGTCTGATTAATCCACCAGATGTCGAAATAGTATTCAAGAAAGAATTGCGTAAAGACTCTGTGTACCGATTTCTTAAGCCTTGGCTTGGAGAAGGACTTGTTACTGGAGATTGTAAGTTTTATTTTATCACTGAAATACTTCGTCGTAAGTTACTCTTTTAATTGGGTCAGAGTAAATCAAAAAATAAAAGTAGAACTAGCGTGTCATTAAGGTGTAATGTAACATTGGAGTGAATTCTATAAAACATTTATTTGTAGTCTTCAAACATTTTTTTCAGTGAGTTTTTGGAAACTGCACCGAAAGATGCTGATGCCAACATTTCATCAAAAGATTTTGGACAATTACATGGAAATATTTATAGAAAAAAGTGAAATAATCGTCAAAAAAATGTCAAAAATGACTGGAACTTTTGATGCAGCTGACATTTTGAAACCTTGCATTTTAGATATTATATGTGGGAAATAATTATTACAAACCATTTACTTGAAAATTGAATACAAAAATTGATATAATTGTAGAAGTCTAAGCTGAATATTCTCTTTTTAGAAACTACGATGGGAGTGAGCATAAACGCTCAGGAAAATATGGATGTATCTTACATCCAAGCGGTTCTGGGTATTATGAAGACTATAAATGCAAGAATTTTCAAATGGTGGTTACATGTAAATTGGATTTATAACTGGACTACAGACGCGAAGAAAGAACGGGCTTACATAGAGACTGTTCATAATTTTACGAATAGCGTAAGTAAGAACAATTATTTGACTTTTACACAATATCAAGGGATACCCGAAAAAAATGTCGTTTTTTAGAAAAGTTAATAATCATCCAAAAAATAGCATTAATTATTCATATGCAATATGATTTCTTCGATTAGATACAATTTTCCCCCATCTTTTTAATATTTCAAAGCTCGTAGATATTAAGACATTTTATACTGAACTGCGCGGTTGTCTTGTGTGCGTTTGCATTTATGTGAGTATTTGTCATGTAAGTAGTTGTTGCATGCGGATGAATTGTGCGCAGTTGTCATGTAACTGGTCGAGCATTTTCGTCCTTTAAAAACAACACTAATTTTCCATTGTAAGCAGAAAAGTTTTTCTCTTATTTCTTCATTCGAGGAGTTTAGATGGTTCAATAGATGTTTTCATTTGGCCGGGTTTGATGACTAAAAAATAAATTGTTATCTTCGGCTTTCATTTTACATAGAATAAGACCATTTTTGTGTTATTTATGGTTAGTTTGGGGGGTAAGTACTGGTACCTGACCCCTCAATAATCACTGTTTTTCTTCTTTGGCATTCCAACTTTTAAAGACCTTCGCATGTGTTTACCTGATGGCCTTTGACTGTATTTGTTCAACTTGTGAGATGTTTACTTTCCCTGCCTTTGTACCTTTCCAATTTTATATAGATGTGACTATGATAATTCGCAAATATTTTTATTTACCATTCTTTATAAAATGATAAAGCATACAATTGCAAATAATTTCTTCACACTGAATAAATTGCTCCATCAGCTACTCATCAGCAAGAAACCTACATTGTTCTTGCTGATAGTATAATTATCTATTTTTTTGGGTACCCCTAATACATTTGATATCAACACGTCCTATGATAAATTTAAATTAATATGTACATTTCTCATCGCATATGTTTTGTAATCTAAATTCTTAAAAGAAGCAGTCCTCCTACACGTTATTCATCAATAATTGTTTATGTGTGATTCTTAGGTAATTCAAGAAAGAAAGAAACACTTTAAATACAATGAAGACAATCACATTGGTAATGGTAAGTTTCCATCGTACGAATCTCATTTATTCACGGTTATGAAAGAAATAATAGTAATTCACTTTCATATGTGGAATTTTTAATTTTATATTGTGTTATAATTTTATGTTATGATGTAGAGGAAGTTTCCAGTAGAAGAATATCTTTCCTCGACTTATTGATAAAATTATCGGACAAAGATCAGCAGTGGACAGACAAAGAAGTGCGAGAAGAAGTTAACACAATGACAGCAGCAGGAATTGATACGACAATACAAACAACCAGCTTCGTTCTCTTATTGCTTGGATCCCATCCAGGCGTGCAGGATAAGGTTTTTGAGGATTAGGTGTTCAGATTATAACTTTTTCTAAAATTATATAACTTAATCAGTTCCACTATAAATATGAGAAATGACAATATTCCGTTGGTGAATACTGTCATTTATCATGATGAACTAATAAAACAAAATATTTCTTGCCATGCCTGCTCCTAAACTAGAGCATATGGATCTCCATATTAAAAAATATGAGAACCGATTAGAAATGAAAACCGGCTGTCAATTAATTGATCAACTCACATGCAAATTTGGTAACCAATCAGTGTCTGAAAATATTGAGGATTTTAAAGTATTACGTTCCTTTTTATGTCAAATATCTTTTATTTTATACCATGTTTGCTCCTAAAGTAGAGTATATGGATCTGTAGAGCGTGAAGTGAAGTATATGGACCTCCACAATATGGAGACGTCATGACAGGCTATTTTCACGAGAGTCGATTGTCAGAGAATTCCTCAACCCAATCAACTCATTCAGTCCTGCATTTTTTAGATTTAAAAAAATCCAACAGATGGGAAATCAAACCCGCATTCCCCGGATTTCTAGGAGTACACGCTACCAAATACCCTAACGGGGAAGACAATGCTACGAGTAAATTAATGTATATTATTTTTTTATATTTATATGTGACGATATTATTTTCTATATTTTTTAGACTGAATGACATTTTTGGTGATACAAATAGACCGATAGTGAAAGAAGATCTTTCAAAGATGAACTATTTGGAAAGAGTTATTAAAGAAACTTTAAGACTCTTTCCTGTGGGACCTAATTTAGTACGATATCTGGAAAACGAAGTAAATATAGGTATTTACATTTTTTCGTTGTTTTATAATTATTAGAAAAAATATGGCGTAGATTATATAATGTACAAAATTACTTATAAAAGACTCAAGTTTTACCAAGAATTAACCTAGAACCGATCTTTAAATTAGATACGCACGAACAAAATATTACTTTTTCAAAACGGTTTTAACACCTAGCCAAAAGCGGGCGTTTTTTTAGCGATTAGCGCAACAGTATATAACCTTCCAAAAATCTAAACCAAACAATATTTTCGATTGAAACTTTCAAAGAAATCATGTGTAATATTTGCTTATCATAGACAAAACAATATGATTATATTATAATATCACCATATTTCTAAGCTGAGTATAAACACCTGTTATATTTTTGGTAAA
>JAGVSQ010005747.1:0-17280 GCA_022683975.1 Rhyacophila evoluta
AATATTTCATTTTATATTATATATTATAAATGTGTATCGTGTCATAGTTTTCAAAGTCTATTTCAATATTCTTACAGCACAAGCATAGTTATTTCAAGGCACACCACTGAATGGATCTGATTATGGGTTATTTAATAAACAATTTTGTTACTGAAAAAAATTATTAAATTGATTACAACTTAAAAACTATTCAGTTGATTATATTAAATTTCATCAGTTCGCCTTTATTTTCTGGTTTTTATAACAAGATTTAAAACGATAAATATAAACAGTTTCTTCAGAAGTCGTGCCAAATACAGTGAGTAAAAAACTTGACCATTCAAAAATTTTATAGCCGTAATATAGATCTGTAAAAATGAAATTGTTACCATACTTTATTCGTAAACTTTTAAAATAAAAAATTTCTAGCATTCTCTGATTCACAGAAATTGAAATATAGTAAGCAGTCTATCAAATAATATATTAGATACGTATAGGTGAATAAATAAAAATGTTTCAAAAACATGACAAGCCCTTTGACAAGAAAGGCTAGTCAACCTGTATCTAAAATCTAAAGAAAATGAAAAAATATGCCACAATATTTTACACGTTATGCTCCTAGGCAATAGAATGAATACAAAAACTGAACGGAAGGATAGCACGTCGTATAAAGATTGGCTTACTTGAATATTCCGTACAATATGATGATTTATTATTTTTCATACGACACGATAATTGTATGTTACATCGACAGATTTCTCTTATGTTTAGCAAAATTTCTCGTTCCGGACGAAGATACTAGTTTCTCTCAGTAATTTCATATGATTATGTTGAACAATATTTAATTTCCATGACTACTGGAAGTCGATAAAAAATCAATGCAATAAACTCATGTGGCATACAAAACTTTTGCAAATGCTAATATAAAGTTACAGATATAGTACACCAATTCATTGTTCCCAAGATTTTTATGAACGAAGTGCACCAAAAAATTAATATTCAATATTTTGTCCACCATGTCCGCTCTGAAATTGGAACGTGTGGATCTACAGAATGAGAATATTTTCGCTCCGATAGTAAGATAAACGGATCTTCATAATGTGAAGATACGCATTGACAGCATATTTTTCACGAGAATTGACTTTCAGGCTAACCTAACCTAACTTATTTTAACTCGATTTCTCCATTCCTAATTTTTTTAATCCAGTTATTAAGTAACGTTATATTTAAACATCAAAGCTGAAAACGTTTAAGCCGCGTGGACGCTTTGTAGATATTCATTTTTGTAAATTGTTAGTTTGCGAGTTTGAAAAACAGCGATCACTTCTTTTGGGAGTATAGTTCTGATTGTTTCTCTTTATCGTATTAAAGTATTGATATTTTTAAAGCATGTTATGCAATAAAATGAAAATTTTCCAATTTGTAGCTTGGCTTAATTACATCCATATATTATAAGGTATTGGGCACCAAATTGTCAAATCTGTAGTAAGAGAAAGACAAAGACCGGAATAGTTATATTCAGCGCAGTCTATACGAGTGACTGTACAAAATGTAAGGATACGGAACTGTGTACTTGATATGACGTGTGAGTACAGCCGGCTAAGAAAAAAAGCGCAAACATGCCAGAAAATATTGAATTTACGGAAGAAGCGTTCAACCTTATTGACCGCAGCCATTATTTATCGCCACGAAGCACGCGTCGCCCCTCAAACCGGAAAACAACTGCAATATACTGAATAATTTATGGCACATAAATTATATCCATTTCGCGATCCGTACGTAATTTCACCGCTGGATTTTCTTGCATACGAATAATGAGAACAGTCATTATGTAATCACGTTGTTTTTCTTTTTTGAAAATCTTAAAAAAACGTGGAAAATATTAAAACGTAATTTGTATTTCTTATACGTACGATATAAATTCACGGATTTTCTACATTGCGGGCAAACTGAAATAAGACATTACATTAAAAAATCAATATCTGAGATAATCGCATTTAGACCAATATTTCACGCTTTCTGCCAAGATAAAAAATATAGCAATATTATATTACAGAGTTTTTAAGCCATATGTCATAAGACGTATGTTTTATCAGAACTTAATGCATAAATTTCATAAACTTTGGTATTAAAAACCGATTATGTAAAAACAGGCTTTAATACTTTTGCTGCTAAATATTTTAATGAAATATAATTACGCTGAATATTTTGACTACATTTAAAATCATCAATAATATTTGTTAATTATGTGATGGTAGATATAATTGACCCTCCATAAAATTTCGATAAAGATATAGCGTCTTGCGTGTAGCTCAAATGCATACTGTTATTGTAAGGCCGCAGGCACGATAGGAGAGCGAGGGCGGCAAAACGACGGAAACAGGGATGCAAAATAGCTATTAATAAGTTTTCGTCACAACAACCTGCTCACTTGCTCACTCACCTATTTATAGCTATTTTGCATTTCTGTTTCCGTCGTTTTGCGTCGCTCTACTATCGTACCCACGGCCTCATTCGTTATCTCAGTGTATCGGCAACATGTCATAACGCATCGGTCATTTTTAATTATATTGTTCTTTGTTAATAGTGTATTTATTTTTTAAGCCCACGGTTAGAGTTATTAATGGGTAATATTTGTTCGATAATTCGTGATGACCCTATGGATGATAGCTTAGTTGGTGGCGTGCGCGCCTAGCAATTCAGAAAATGTGGGTTCAATTTCCCATCTGTCGGGTTTTAAAAATCCAAAAGTATAGGACTGGATGCGTATTGGGTTGAGCAAATATCTGACTAAAAATTCTCGTAAAAAATAATCTGTCAAGATGTCTTCAAATTGTGAAGATCCTAATGCTCCAACTTTGGGAGCAAATATGGTATGAGAAGAAGAATATTTGTTCGCAAATCAAAAGAATTTTCGATAACAGTTTTCTTTTTACTGAACAATTGCTTAGATTTTATTGCATTGGAAGATCGAAATGCCATTAAATGAAACTGTTTCCAAATTAATCTCGTAATTCTACTGCTGCAAAGTATTGCCGTAAGACTCCCTTAGATTATCAGTTACCGGCTTCGTCTGATCAATCGTCTCCCGGAAGAAATTAACTGCCGGCAGTTCAAGTTTCCTGTTTGAGATAGAAAAATAAAATAAAAATAACTAAATAACAGGCGGGCGGTACAAGTTTGCGTCAGCGTTGCGTCGTAATTATCACCTCGGAGCGCGGGAAATGGCGGGAAACGGATGTGCCACAAAATGGCAGGGGGTAAACTTCCGATGCCGGCAAAAATCAAACTGTGGTTCATGTTCAATAGTTGTATCGATTTAGACATCAGTAAAAAAGAGTTACGCTGTATAATATCTGTCCAGTATATTGTCGCAAAGTATTGACTTAATAGTTTATACTAAAAATAAATAAAGATCTTTAATTATTTTTCGCATAATTGAGTTACTAACTACTGTGAAAATTTTAAATTTGCATATATTCTTGCATGTAATTCTTCCTTTCGTTAATTCATTCATATCACTCAAATTGGTTATCATTATACATATGTGGTCAGAATTTTGTACAGTAATGTCTGTGGCAGAAGCAACTTGCACTCATTAATCAATATAATGGAGAAATAATATCTTTGTGTATGTTAATTGTAATATGGTTAGCCTAAAATAATTCTCACTTATTACAATCTGTTTGTTACTTATCGTGACTTAGTAAATAAACATCGGGACGTGTAAGCTATGGTGTATTTGGATGCGGGAAGCAAGGTGAAGCGAGTATTAAAATGCTAAGTTATTCTTATCGTTGAACTATTATATTATACTTTGTTGTATCATATGGCAAGAATGAAAACTTTAATATCACTTCCAGTATTATACAACCAGAATATATGTAGAACAATTTGCATAGATTTCATTTAACAAATTAGAATATTAACTAGGTAGTAAAATGATATTCGATTAAAATCACACAACCGTTGACGTTGAGCCGACTTTGAAGTTGCTGGCGCCATGATCAAGTTAAGAGTATAATTCAAGTGTAATTATAATAAAAATCACAATAATAAAACTAAATATTTAAAAAAAGAGTTCACTGTCTCAAAACGTGTCAAACAATAATTCCAATTACAACAATAAACTCCATGTGAATTTACACTAGAGATTTGGTTGCCGAACATATTTGAGCGTCGTTAAAGGTGACTCAAAAACGTCAGAAATGTCCTTAAATACATGGTGTCCTGAGAAAATGCTCTTGTTGCCGGTGCCTTGAGATGGTTTTGCGGTTGAGATATGGTTGGAGTTCGTTTATAAGTTCGGCTTACAAAGTACGATGAATCCGTTTAAAAAAAAGTTTTGATTACTTAAATGTTTTCGAAGCCTTATATTCGTTGGTTATTCATAGATAAAATATGATAGACAGTAAATTAAAGACGAAAAAAGTTTTCGAAATCAATTTCATATTAGGTTTTCAAATATGACAATTTTCCATCAATTTTGAAGTGAACTTTAAAAGCTCAACGGGTCCGACGTTTGAAAGTCTCGTGACACAGTAGCGGCAGTATGAGAGGGAGTGGGTGGCTCCCGAGCGATTCTGTGGCGGCAATCCAATTACGGCAAGTGCCATCGGCCGATCGCTAAACGCGAAGTCGTGCAACCAGAGGATGGCTTCGGTTCACCTCCCCTTCTCCGTCTGGTCCTGCTTCCAGAGAGTTGACTGCTGCGGTGATATGACGAGTCGTCGACGTCGGTTTGGTCCGATGCCCTGTGATCACCGCTGCGGAAGCTTCTGTAATCAGAATTATTCAGTGGCGGATTTCAAATATGGCGATTTCGATAACAATTTTGCCATAAAATACAAGACATTTCACGCATTCACTGAACTTTATTGTTTTTTTTAATGCATCATGTGTATAAACTCCAATCTGAAAGAATTCAATTTTGTATAATAAATATAATTGATTATTAATTCTATTGACTGAAGGATATACTTAAAAAACATGTTTCTTTAATTTATTCTCGATTTAAGCATACACTTAATACTCAGCTGTGGGCTCTTCATTGAGTTGTCTAGTTCCTATCTACCGTAAGTGCACTTCGGTGAAATGTTGGCAAATCGATTTTTGGTTTTGTTACTTGTTCTTATTTTGTTTAATTTTTTTGAATACGAATATTCTAGCAAATTATTTATTGAAAGTGGCCCTTTTTATTGGATTACGAATGTTTAGAGTAGAATTGCATTTTTGTTTTATTTATATTTAAGGAGTAATTACAATAACAAAAATTAATTCATAATTTTAAAATCCACTTTCCATAGGATTTTATTACTGTTGGGAACTTATCCACATTTCATTATGATCTTAAATAGAGACTAGAATAAAACCTCATATTTAGTTCAAATTTGACAAAAAGTGAACTCATGGTAGATAGAAACTATACGACTCAATATTAATAAGTTCTCTTGATATTTATTGGTTAATATTCAATGAAGAATTGAATAATGGGTTGTAAAACATAATTGTATTACTTTGCAATTTGTATTGCAATTTAAAATCGAAAGTTTGAATGGATTTGTTCGGTTATATTTCTCCGAAAATCACTTTTAATAACTCCGAAGCTTTCTTTATTTAATGCTTTTATAAAAACTTTAGCAAAACTTAATAACGAAATAAGCTTTTCTTAAATGTCATGGGCAACATGCAACCTTAGCCTGCAGGTTAAGTTTGATCCGAGAAACAATTACAATCACCTCGTAAATGATTTAATACCGGCAAAGCAAGTGTTTGATGAAATAATTAAATTGTGAATTGACCCCAGTAAAATAGAATAACAATTGTTTTTACTTAATAAAGTGTGACTATAATTGAATTCTTAATATTATATTAAACATATATATATGATCGTACGTGTATAATTATTTCACGAGTTTATTTTCTTTTAAAAAAATGTTTCCTCGTTATTGTCTACTTATAATAATAAATTGAATATCCAAAATTTGTTAGAATTTGTGATTTTTTTACTGTTTTCAGTATAAGGTACTTAGAAAATATGGATCAGGTGAAAAGTTTATATAAATTCTCGCAAAAACAGTTGATCAAACACTGATAGATTATGTTCTGCATTAAAAGAAGTTCTAAAATATTCTTTTATAACACAAATGTAACATTCATATTTTCGCAGCAGTATGTTTGCAAATTATATAATGAATGAATTGATGGTATAAATGAGGCGCCGATTGCAAAAAGTACTCTGAATTAAAAGCCTACGATATAGGTAACGATCAGTGTTCGAAATTATGTATGAAATAAGTAACAAAGCCATTGGTCAAGATTCCAGAGTGCTTTCTGCAAGTAAAATTGAATGCTCACATTAAAATATGTTAGAATTAGTTGTTCCGATGAATTTCGAAGTCGGTATCATTTTTATCGACAAATATTGAAATAAATTTATTTTTTAATTAAAAATATTAATCATCCACCACTGGTTACATAATTGCATTCATCGAAATGTGTGTTGCACTGGATGCGATAATCATGCGTGTGTCGTCATCAAAGTCGATAGATTTTTCGCTCCCATAATTGCACGCCAACGGAGCATAATGACCTAATGATAAATTACGTTCAGTTGACTGACTGAAATTTTGGATTCGGTCCGTAATGAAATTCGCCAAAACAACGAACGTTTGGGAATAATAAATGTTTTCTGGGTAATAAATTAATTTGATTACTCTTATGGCGGAATAGCTTAAACGCACGCGACTTCATGTGTTAGCAGGTAGTAAAAAAACATTTATTTAACTCATTTAGTTAAGAATGAATTATCGCAAAAGTCACAGTTTTAATAATTCAAAAGGCGATAATGAATTACTTAATGACGTGTAATGCCATTAGCGAACCAATAAAGGAGCGAAATATGTGAGAAAATATTCAATTTTATATTTAGTATAATATTATTTTAATTAAGTATGACAGAAAGGAATGTGCCTAAGTATTATGACGAATATTAAACTATAAATTTAGCCTAGCGTGATAAATTGTATTTAATTTTATCATAATCAATTGCGTCTTTAAAAATGTTCAGCCCTTAAAACAGTACGGTGTATATTCCGTTCTTAATTTATGCAATTACTTATACCGTCATTTTTTACTTCCGATCCAAGATTATAAGAAAATTCATTAAATTGCCGCAAAATTGTTAACTGCGTTATTTGAAGAATGAATTTTATCCTTCGCCTTCACAATATATAGTTAATTTTTTCATATAAATATTTAAAAATAAGCTATAAATAATGCTGTTATTTGGTATACTGATTATTAAATTACCTATAATGAGGATTTTTTATTTTCAATTGATTTGATAGGGCAGTAGGAAATTATCTCTCGACAGAGGCGCTCGTGGGATCAAGTAAAAATTCATTGTATTCAACAGAATTCTTCCGTTAATATCTGTATCACTTCATCTTTCATTATAAATTTTTAAATATAATCAGTGGTGCAGTGGGGCCGGTCGGGCGGCGCCTTGGTACTTCTTGACCAGCCAATAGGCCACTCTGCTACTTTTTTAATGTGGAACTTACCTTTCAAGTATTGAACAAATAGTTTGGTGTTAAATATTAGACATAGATTGTATGCATCAAAAATATTAAAGCAGGCGAATAATATATTTTTTATACCATGTTCGCTCTGAAAGTGAAACATATGGATCTACACAGTAGAAAGATATCCACTCCGATGGATCTTCGCAATGTAAAGACGTCTTGACAGAATTGTTTGTCATTTTTGGATTATTACAAATATGACAGATGTGGGAATCGAACCCGCATTCCTCAGATTGCTACAGACACACGTTAACTTTTACGATACTGGAGAGACAATAGTAGGTATGTAATAAAAAAAAGATTTTTCTAAACATGCGACAAATAGTAGTTTCAATCGATTATTATATTCATTTTTATCAATCATACTGTATAGTTACTCTATTGTATGAACGTGATAATATGCATATTATTTGCATATTTACGAATATATGAGTAAAAAGCGGAAAAATAACCTGCAAACAGTTTGCCCTGGGGATATCAAAATTTATTCTGAAACTATTGTGGAAGTTGAAACATATGATAATGCAAATTGTAATATAAATGTAACAATACACAATACAAAGTTCACTACAGACATATCAACTAATTGGTGTACTAACACAAACAATTTAATAAAAAAATGTCTAAATGCATTTCATTGCTTATTTCGTATGTTATAAATACAATTTGTATATGTTAATAAATATCCAGCGTCATCGGTGTGTACTTTGTTAATTGAAGGTTTGCACTTTTGATCAATCTCTTTTGCCATGTTTACTTTATATTTATTATAGGCTAAATTCCGTTTTAAAGAACTTCATGGGACCGACTCTTTTGTTTCGTTATACTGAATATAAAAAAGATATTATTACATGTTTATGAACATGTTCGGAATACCAAAAAATATACATTATACTGGAAATATCGTTACTTTGGTATTTGTTATAAAGAGATTTGATTTGTATATACAATAAATCTTCATTCAACTTAATTTGATTAATTAATTACGATTTGCTGCAAACCAATTTGTTCAAACCAATGTGTTTTGGACTTCTCACTTAAACTCATTTATAAATAAGATGTTTTCATGCAACTGTGTGGCTTAATTTTCTAACGAATATTAAACGACAGTATAGGTTTTACTATTTATATGGAATATTGTTCAGAAACAATTATTGATTATTGGAACATAATCTTATTAGTACAGTAAAAGATAAAAACATAGAATTTATTTAATTGACTCAATTTATAATACGTAATAATATATTAGTTTGAATCTGGATTTACACGTTATTATAATATTTTAAATATGTCTATGTTGCATTTTTTTTAGTTTATTGGTTATATTTATATTTTGATTTGGAAATAAATCACTTAAATCGTCGCTCGGATTGTTCATTTCGTCATAAAATATTCAAAACACCTCAGAATTCTTCAGTTCTCTTAAAACTTTTCAAGCGAAGATACATAACAATCGGAATAAGATATTATTTCAATGACAAAGTAAGTTTTAAAACTGGAGTATTTTCTTAAATTGCTTTTTGTTTTTCAGTAGCACTTAAGATTTTGCGATTTGGTCCTCTGGTAGTCGAATGAAGAGCAAAAATTCTCCTTTAAACTTTTAGCCGTCGGAAACTTTTCAAATTGATCGCGACTACATAAACAAGGTGACACGAAAGTTTAGACATTCTTCGCTAACTAAATATATTTCTTTAACTTTAAACGGCGCTGTTTTAATAACTACACAATTACTGAAGTGTCACTGATACTTACTTTTGTGTCTAGCACTTGATAAATTAATTGAGTCATGAAATTTAGATGAAAATTATTTGAAACAAATAGACAAAAAAAAATCTTTTTTAGTTTGATATTTTTATTTCATATTTATGCTGAAATAACACAGCAGCTTTTTATAACATTCAAAGAGAAAATATTCTAACAATACAACATGGAATTTTATTAATATCAGATTTTAAACAATATCAGTATATTTTTTCTGTTTTTTTTTTTTTTGTAGTTGAGTGGATTAGCATTTGTGTTTACGTTTAAAATTAGAGCTCGCACATTTATGTCCTTGGTTGCATAAAAAAACAACATGATTCAATGCGTGTTTAAATATAAATTATCAAATAATCCTTTATACCGAAGTTCTGTACTTATTTTTTATGTCCTGGAGTAGAAATATTCATTTGAAAAGTATTTTCAAGTATTAATGTAGTAAGTAATCGTAAATATTATTCTCTATAAAATAATATTGTCTATCATACGCACGACTTGTTTCTAATAATCTCCACGTAAGACAAAGAATTAAAACTTCATTATTATCTCGGGTTGTCGAATAGATTTTAAGTTTTAAAATTGATTTATTTTTAGTTCACAATCAATTTGATTAACGCATTAACAAAAATTTAAGCTGGATTTAAAATGTCTACATCTAGAACCTCAAATACTACACATAGTCACATTTCAATATTACTTAATACAATCATGAGTTGTGTTTATTTTTATGTATTGAGAAAAAATACACAAATACAATTCTAACTAAGACAATACTTTGAAATGGAACAATCTTTTATTTCGCTTGCAACTAAGTGAAATACAAATGAAATTTATATGAAAAGCGAGAAATGCATAAATCTGCGGTGACTCCTTTCAATACAAACTGGTTCTGTCGCTATAAAGCAAAGGAAAGCTTGGGATAACTTCCTATGTAAAATGCATTCAACAAACAGGGATATGCTTTCGCCTGAGAATAGCTGTTAAGTTTTTATTCAATGTAATATTAAATTCATCAAAGTACAATTAAGTTACAAATACCACAGTACTCAATATACATATATTTATTAATTCTCCACAGTTTTTTGACATGTGCTCTTGGATACTTAAGAATTATCGTTTAAAATATACCCATCTATCCATAATAACGCTTTAAGGGTATAAATTTCGTTGCAGCCATTTATAGATTAAACTTCCAGCTTTATAATTAATTTGTTTATTCCATGGCATGTCAACTAAGCCGGTTCCCGCTTAATCACCAACGTAAAATACGGTTGCATATAACTTTCAAGCAATGCCATGCGCTTTCGGCTTGTTAGCTTTAAGCTTAGAGGAACATCTTCTTACCATTACAGAGTCAGTACATAATTACATCTGATTAGGTTATTATCAAATATTTACACGCGGAGCCGTAACAACTTTATAATTGTGTAAAAGTTTTATTCATTAACTAATGGATTTTATCTGTCTACTAATAATTTTAATCAGCAACTTTTCAAATCAATAAAAAATCATCTGATGCTTCTGAAACAACTATAGTACTTTCGAAAATACTTTATGTTCATAACTGATGATATATTTGCTGCTAAATATATAACACATGAGGAATTAATGTGTTAATATTTTAAATAGAATATGAGTATTAGTTACATTGATTGTTTATATTTTAGTCATTGTTTATGTACATTATTATAAATGTTCAATTATGAATATTTATTGTATACTATTACTTGTATGAATTTATATTTTATAGAAGATCTGGTTATTAGTTGTCTCGACCCGCGCTAATAAGAGAAATAAAATTAATGTAAATTTGCCATGGCCTGGCCATAGTGGCATTAAAAAAATAATATCCCTGATGTTAAGTGGGTACTTTAAATCGGAAGAATTTTCAAAAAGCGGTTTGGCGCGTTGAAATCCCGCACTGGAAATCCAAAAGATAAAAAAGAAATTCAAAAAAAGAAATAACTGTTACCGCATTTCTAAAAGCTCTTGTATCCTTTATTCTTTTTGTGCGTTTAAATTTACATACGAAAAGCTGCGTTATGTTTCTACACGTCAGTATTTTTAAATTAAATAAATTATTTTATTATTTTCTGAAAAAATATACGAGTACAGCTGAATAATTTCTCACCACTGGTTTCACTTGCCGGTTTATCAAGTTAAATTTTAATTAAACATAATCCTTTATTTGTTAAAAATAGAAATGTACAAAGCTTATCAGCATTGTTTTTTATCTTTTAAATTCTTTGATGTAAATTTCACGTTTTATCCAATACATTACCCAAATGTTTAGTACTATACATTTTGAGGTTATTGGATGACATTTTGGATTAAGGACCGTTTTGACCGAAATTTAACTTGTATTTTATTTGAGTTTATTTATACATATATGTAGTACATATTTACTTCAAATTATGTATATATTTTTAAAGCCTTACAGCGAAAAAACATATTTGACAATTTGTTTGTTTGTAAGCTTGGCTGTGCTATTTTAACTAATTCAATCATCCCAGTTGAAATATTGATGGCAATTTTTATAGCAACTATCTATCATTCGTTCTGCTGTATTCGAAAATAATTTATAACGAATAAAATGTTTGTTTTGTAATTCATTTCTGCAAAATATTTAAAGTAAGAAACAATGAATGGGTTAAAATTATTCTAGCAAAAATCATTTCTAACAAAGATGAGCTGGTTGTATTTAAATGTGTAAATATGTTATTATGTTCAACCTCAAAATATTGAAAAAATTGTAAAGTTACATTGCTTGTACGGATTTTTTTCAGTATGTTTACGTCAAATAAACATGACACTTATCTACATTATACAAAGAAAACACCATATAATAAATCAGTATAAAAAGCGTTACGTCTCAATCTAACAAACAGACAAAATGTCAAACATAAATAACAATCTATACGCATAAAATATGTAGTATCAATGCATTAAAAGTATGCAATATAAATTATATCATCTAAGTTGCCTAGTTTAAATTTAAAATTAAAAATAACACGTAAAACGTAAAATAGTTTATTTGTTACGTTGCATAATTTTGTTTCACTGAAAACTCATACATACGATATGCGATCTCGTTAACTCCACTTGTAGGTTTCTTGCAACATATTTAAAATGCACCCTGCATTTATTCAGAATATATTGTATGACTCTAGTTATTCATACTGAGAAGCGCGATGCGTTAAATCGGAATAAATTTCCAGTAGAATAATGCATATTGCACCTATGCACCGTGTGAAATTTCAAAAGAAATTTGATACCAGAATAAACTTATCATTAGCATGCTATTTTTGATATTTTTTAGTAAAAATCAAACTTAATAATAGTACATGACTGTAAATAGTTGCAACTTAAATCGTCATTTTGAGAGAATTATTATGGTATACATTACAATATATAAAATATAGTAAAATCATGTATGGTTTTATTTTCATTATTTTCTAATCTTATAGTATTTCTATCATTTTACTCTTGGCAATTCGCAGAATGTGTGTTTGATTCCCAAGTCTGTCAGATTAAAAAAAAAACAGAAATGCAGGACTGGAGGTTAATTGTATTAAGCAATCGTAACTTAATTGACAACCAATTGCCTATTAGATTGATTAATATTCAACCAATTCTCATGAAAAATAATCTGTCAAGACATGTCTTCAAATTAAAAATATGCAAATATTTCAATTTCAGAGCAGATATGGTAAAAAATGTATAAATATGCCTTGTTAAACATTAATATTTTATATAAATTAGTATTTCAAATGAATTTTATTCTATTATTACGTAATACGGTAATACTGCCTACTTAAGAAATCTTTGTGAAAAAATCAGTAGGAAGATATCTCCAACACGTGTCACTTAATAATAATGTATTTTCATTCAAATAAATGGAAAATTTTGAATCGTAACAATTCTGTTTTTTATTATTATATATATACTTATTCCATCCTCGCTGAAAGTTTTCAAGCTGAAACACTTATCTTTTATAATACAATTCTCGTGAAAAATAATCTCTCAAGACATTTCTTTAGACTGAAGAGATCCATATATTCCACTTTCAAAGTGAACTTCTTCTCAATTTACAGTTTTTATACTAAACTTTACAGTTTCGATACTAATTCGGCATTTACTGCCTTAATCCTTTTGATATAACGTCTATTAAGTGGTATATCTTATAATTATTAAAAAACAGCTATTTTGAAAAAAACTCAGGGGGACATCCTTTTTCCTTTCCAGAGTCAATATCTATTATACATGTAAATATTTATATGTGAAGTATTTACGATTCCAATTCTTTTCTCAAACACATAAGTAAATTATTGGTATTTTAGTTTGAACGCCAAATATTATACGTTTACTTTATCTGTCTTTATGGTCTAAACTCAAAGCCATATGATATTAATTAACCAAATAAATAAAACAGAAGTCAAGTATAAATATATAATTGCGGCGCGGGTGATGTGCTTGTTGTAGATATTGATATTCACTTTGTTAGTTTTAACCGATCTTGAAATAAATTATGCAAACGCGTCTTGAATAAAATATTTCTCGATTCATCAGTGTACTCCCGTTCTTTTACTTCATTAGGTAAAAGGTTATGTTGCTGTAATTGTGACGTGTAAGTAACTAACACTTACATATCTAGTATGTGTTAGTTACTTATACGTCCTTTCTGAGATAATAGGGACGAACACGTGTTAAATTACTGAGGGGTAAAAACGTATTTTTGATAATTTTGGATCAAAATCAAAATATTAAATAGACACAAATTTGAATTGCACGAAGACTGGTTTTTTATTTATCTTTTTAGATATTTATTCAAAAAGTTAAATAAGAAAAACTAGTAAAATTTGCGGAAGCTTTTTTTCCTGGATGAAAATTTCACATGCCTTTCTTTTTTCAGACTAAAACGCTAAATTTAAATATTAATTTGGAATATGTTGCTTATATCTTTTTCATAGAAAATATTTTATGTTCTATATATTTTGATTATTGAAAAATGCTATTTTTAAAGAAAATTGCGAATTACGTCTTTTTTCGTTTCCGCGTTTGAATGCATTTATGCTGTCACGAAGTTTCTCTAGAGTATTCATTATTTGGTTGGGAGACCGACAGTCATGTTTTTTTAAATTTCTTTACGCTTTAACAAAAAGATCACAAATGGGAGTGTATGAAAGAGGTAAAAAGTACCAAACTACAAAAGAACGACAATCCTTGTCCTTCAAAAGTTCATGGAATGACACAGGATAAAACGTTTTAAATAAGGACAGTTGGTAACGCTAGACGTATTTTTCACACATCCGAAGACCTAGGTGATATAAATATATTTTACGATTTTTTTTATTGTCATATTTTGATAAAATTGATTAATGATAAAATGTAATACGTTACATCAGAGGATTCCAAACTTTTTAGCCTAATGGTCATACTGACTCCTTTACTAAGCCCCAAAGGGTACAACCTACCTAGCTCATAATACTAACATTCAGTTTGACTTCCTTCCAAGTCTTAGGTGTTCTCGTTTTTTTTTGGGTCTCGCGCTGAACTACATTGTATATTTTACAATGTAATCAAAAAGTGAGCCAGATACCGGACATGGCTGGAGGCCGGATCGGTGATGCCCGCGAGCCATAGTTTGAAGACCCTTGCGTTACGTTAGCGGCTTTTTCATATCACCATATATGCTCGTCCATACATTATATTTTCATAAAAACTATCATAACTTATGGACTCTATCGGTATAAGCTGCTATTTAATTTTAAGGGCAACTAATTTGAATTTTATTATCTTGTGTGTGAGCTGTTATTTGCGAGTAAGTTTTGGTTTTCGATATCTTCTCATCCATAAACAAATACAGCATTATATGAGCAATATTACATACAATTAAACTAATATATATTTACACGTCGAATAAAAACGTAACAAAAAATGAAATGAAAATAATATGTAGGATAATGAAAAAGACGATAGAAAATATTTATTAGTTTTTTCGTATTTTTTAAGTAATTTATATAAATGTCAATACTGACACTGTTCAAATGAAATATGGGGAAAAAACAATTTAATCTAATGTTTATTTTTAAATAGTTGACGTAAAAAAATATAATTTTTCTTATTATTAATTTGATAAATTCTAATTTAAAAATGAGCCTATATTTTATGTATAAGTTTAGTCAAAATATTTTAACCCATTTTCAATATGCCTGTCAAACACGAATATTACGTTGTTCTCTACGCGAAAGTATATGAAGAAGAAAATAGCTCTTATCTTGCTTCCAAATTTCTAGTTATACTGCGAATTCAAAAAGGAACATAATAATTGTCTGTAAAAATTCAAGGGAGAATACTTTTGAAAGCGTACTACTGAACAATTGTTCGTGAAACTCAATAATAAACCAATACTCGTGCCAGATAAAAGAATCTTTTGTCTTAGACTAAAAAAGATCATCTGACTTGGCTTATAAAGAATAGAAGACTCGATATCATTTGGTGATTCCAGCGTTGCTTTTAAAATACCATATACGAATAAATATTTAAACTTTAAGTTATGTAAAATGGTAACTACTAAAACGTTTTAAATTATCAGCTATGAAAGCTTTATTTTAAAACAAGTACTACACTTAAATATTGTTTAATATAATATATAATTTCAATAAAACTTGAAGTATAATTAATCAGTTTAATTCTTTTGGAGCTATGCGCACGTAAATCAAGGTGTATGGTAATCTTAAGACACTATTAACAGGACTGGTATTAAATAAAATAATAACAGTAGGACCTCGATATAATAGACTAATGCAGGTGAAAGAGTATCCATTAGAACCAAAGGTACGTCGTATCAAAGTTGATCCTCCTGAACAATATAACAGATGTATGATACGTGTTGTCAACTTATGGTCATCGACAATTTGCATAGAAATTCATTTACGGCTTATGAAAGCAGTTCGACAGTTTATTTTTCATCCATTTCATTTGTTTTGTCTAGTTTGCAGGAATAAAAATAACCTCTTAGATATGAAAACGATAGTGTCGAGACGTAATTCTGCAGCGTAATATCGTTGAACGTATATTTATTCTAGTGAGTTTAACGTATCTAAATGATTTTCTACGATAAATTTTAGCATTGCAAAAGTGTATTGTATATTGCACAATTCAAGAGGAAATTTTATAATAAGATTTTGTTTATTTTTAAATGATGTGCAATGAGAGGAATCTCTTGGTTAACAGATATCTACATGCTTCTTGGTGGACTGAATAGGAAAAGTCCAGATTTTTATCAGTGGCACTAATAATAATTAAGCGCTTTGTCTATTCTGATGTCGATTTCAGCTGTAACAATTGCATTTAGGCAAAAAGGTTTCACGCTTCACTTTAATCTGCTGTATTCAGCATTTTTTTCAGATACATTAAAAAGACGGACAAAGCTTTTTTATAGAAATACAACTTTTATTCTTAGGGGAATAGTGCTAGTAAAAGAGTTGAAAGAGAAAATACTTAGTCTTATTCTTCGAAACTTTACTGCATATCTAACATATAGTAAATACTTACAAAAATAATATAGCACCAAAAAAGACTCACTTTTAAATGATAATATATATGTATGCATATTACAGTCCTTAAGTGACTCTACTTTTGGTATTCGTTTAAACTTATTTTTTAGACTTTTCAAGCCATTTGTATATCGTCAGTTTATATTACGCTCTTAGCAAAACTTTCATATTGTACATAAAATTCGTGCAAATTTTATTGTTACTTTTATAACAAGCAATAACTATAAGTTTAAAACAAAAGGTGAACAATCCAGTTTTGAACTCAATGTTATCACTTTTATTACTTCCTATGAGTGTACACATATGTTGGTTGAAATGAAAGAGCGCTTCAAGATGCTTTGACAGCCGAAACATTTACATTTGTGACACCGGGTGACGAGTTCCAGTCTGTCGAATGT
>JAGVSQ010005748.1:0-17276 GCA_022683975.1 Rhyacophila evoluta
TAAGTAACGTATGGATCTTACAGGACGCCAATGCTACGTCGCCGGTAAGGAGTGTTTTAATAAAGAAATGCATTCGAAAAACCTAAATTTATGTAACGGACTTTTGGCTTTAACGGACAGCTTCTCATGCACATTAGTCCGTTAAATCGAGGTTGTACTGTATTATTGAATTAACTAATATTTTTTTAATATTCATAATGAAAAAAAACAGAAATTGATTTAACACGTTGAATACAGACAAACGGATGTGTCGATACGAATATTAACTTGTTAAATGCGCGGCCCAATCAAAAGTATAAAAAAGTTCAGGATTTGTTTTTTATGGCTCACACGAACACCTAATCACCGATTAAAGCTTATACACTTACCGCTATGATATATGTACTGACAAGTGACTATGTTATTTGGATGGACACACACATGTGTGTCATCCGCTTTGAAAGGTTTAATAATGTTGATTATAGAGTTGTTTTCATCTCTTGTTTGAATACGAGGTATTGCTTTGTCATGAACAATATATATTTAGTAACTGTGTTTTGAAAGCAAAGGCAAACCCATAGGAAACTTCAACTCTTAACTAGATCAGCCATGATTTAAAAAAATATTTTTTGGATATTTGATACATTGTCAGTTGTTTGTAAACAATCACTAAAACCACATAGATAAGAATCAAAGTATCATTTGTATTTATCGGTTCATTTATGAAAACCGGATAATACCTAGTATATTTGGTGGTTAAGGTGTGGTTTAGTGTTGACTTGTATATTTATGGATTTTAAGTCGTCATACCAATAATAACATTTTTTATTGTTTATTGCCAGTATTGTTTATGATTATCTTTTTTAATTTCATCTTTACTACAAATATTTAAAATAAAAAGGGTCATACATACTAATGATAAACAAATTATAAGATAATCATACTGCCCAATAGTGCATATTCATAATGCTAGCATATAAAGCATGCTGTCGTTCCTATCAATATGCTCAATTTTCTGAGACAAAATGGTTGAATAGATAAATAAAACAGACTTACTTTGTAAACAGTTTCTTTTTCCATAAAGGTTGAAAAGATCGACATAGCTGTAAGTTATTTTGAGATGTCGAGCCGAAGTTTATTACATCTTTCATAGAAATGTCAGAAAAGTTTAAAATATGCACGATGATCTCCGGCGGAGTGGTCTCAAAATAATTTAAATCCTTTGACATTTTGCTTGTGCGCGTTAACTTACACTGGATACAGAAGTTATTGACGACCTAAGAAATGAATATAGTTATCATTTACTACCCTCGAGACCTCAAGAGTATAAAAAACAAATAATTGTAAAGTGCAGATAATCCACTACACTTTTCACCACTCTCCAGATTCGCAATCGGGTCTTGAGAAAATTGCGATTTGACAGACGCAGGAATAATAAACACTCATAGACAATTAAATGTCTATATCATAAAATATATCTTTTTCACATAAGTAAAAGAATGTTCGATATTATTGTACAATCAAAAAATACTTTTATATTTTATCTTTCTAAATTTATATTTTATTTTCTGATGTTATTCGTTTACGGGATAATTAAAAAAATCGAAACTGAAGGGATATTTTAGAAATGTATTGTTTCAATGATTAATATCAAAAGGATATTATGATTGGATTTTTTAGAATTTTAGATTGCATTTTCGATGTGTTATTTGATGTATAGGTTATGGTATTCGTAATTATTGCAACTTGCAACATATTTTCCATTATTCTTGAAAGAACCTCGTCCAACCCGAGATTGACACCTCCAAAAATTGGTTGATTCGCTAGTCGTTATTGTAATTTACGTAAATTGGCGTCGTTGCAGCAATTTTAGCATTAAAATGTTGAAAATATGGCAAATTTCAAACATGCGATTTACATTTCTCCTTTTTACTCTAGTAAGACAATTCAGTTATTTAAATTGCATTTAATTAAATGTCACCAACATTGTATGCCACGACATTCCGGCATCTCTAGTATTGTGTAAATATGTATTTAAATCATGTTTTCCTAGCAAACTGTCAGAGTGTTAGTTTTAAATAAACGATTGTATGGTGTATCCATTTGGAGGGTATATACTCAATATACAGTAATATTTTAAATTAAAAATAATTTGCTCACATTTTTTTCATTGGTAATTTAATGTCGTGACTATTTACTCAATGAAGTCAGACGATGATACAAGTGCATAATGCGGTTATCATTTTTTGCTATGTTTTAGGTATTTCATGTGTTTTACAATCCAACGGACAGTGGTGCAGTGCAATTGACTCAAAGTAATCTGGACATGACTCTTGGTGAGGAAATTATGTTTAAGCCTATACAGTATTTATAATTTATATAAATACACACTTCTCCTTCCGGTAAAGGTGTATTTTAGGGTTATATGGGAAATTAGCTAACATTTTGAAGTTAGTCACAGATGTTTTGCAAAAATCCATTCTTATGTTGGTATCGAAAGTTTTTATGTTGGCATACAGAAAACACACACCCGCTACGATGTAATTGAAAAGTTAAACATGTTGGAAAAATTCGAAATATTTTATAATATGCATGATTAATTCATGTTATCTCTTTATATGGGAGTTCGGTAAATGAAGTGTTCAATTATTTATCCCATGTTTACACGAGAGCGCACGACCGCCATTTTCAAATATGACGCGATCTGCACCGTAGTAGATCTGTAAACACGGGATAAATGATTGCATGCTTCATTTACCGAAATACTGACAAGATTTAGTGTTCAATCATTTATCTATTACATGGGGTGAATGATTAAACACTTAACTGTGAAAATGCTAGCCAATTTCACAGACAGCCATCACGCAATTTTCGCAAAACTACATTTTTATGTTGGCACCAGAAAGCGCCCATACTTTGATGTTTGAAATGGGTGTGCGTGGATCGCTAGATTTGTCAAAATCTTTGACCGTGGTAGGTTTCACACCTTACCGACCTTGGTGTGATTAGTTCCATTTTGAAAATAAATATGGAAAAAATGACATTTATTGTAATGTTATATAATTTTTCAGAATTCAGAAATTTAATGTAGCGATTAACACGTTCGCTGCTAAAGACGTCCCTAGGGCGTCAATACACTATTGTATAAATACATGCCGCAGTGAATGTGTTAAAGATGTAATATATTTTTTCCAGCTTCTAATGAATTAGTATTCATAAATTTTTATGCCGAATGGTGTCGGTTCAGCAATTTGCTGCAGCCGATATTCGACGATGCAGCTGACAAGGTGGTCGCAGACTTTCCGGATGCTGGACGAGTTGTCATGGGGAAGGTGGATTGCGATAAAGAGAATGCAATTGCCACTCGTTTTCACATTTCCAAATATCCTACACTAAAGGTTATCAGAAATGGACAGCCAACAAAGAGAGAATACAGAGGTAATATAATAATATGTATTTGCTAACAACATAGTTGAGTTTGTCTCTACTGAAAATGTTAGTTTACCAAGTAAAAAATTTTACTGATCAATTTTTGATCAATAAAATTTTTGATTAAGAAATAACAAAAATCTTAAAAAACAGTTTTTTGCTTGATGTTGGCAGTATCGAAATTGTTCATGTCTAAATTTGTAGTTACAAATGTATGTACATCTTATGTAATAACCGTACGAGTGTTGACATTTAGAAAATTTTCTTCATTGATTCCATGTTTGCTTTTGCAGAATTCTTATATGTAATTTTCTAGCCATTTTTTTATGTTGATATTTAGTAGTGCACCTACACTACGAGATATTGTCTTCTTGTATGATTCTTCTACTTATATTTATGTTATCTTTTTTTGGATATATTTTTTTTCAATTCCTCGCAACAATTTCATTTCTAGGTCAACGATCTGTAGATGCATTTGCACAATTTGTCAAGAAGCAGTTAGAAGATCCGATTAAAGAGTTCCATTCTTTGAAGGAACTGACTGAACTGGAGTCCAATAAACGTATGATAATTGGCTATTTTGACCGGAGAGATATGCCTGAGTACAACATCTTCAGACGAGTTGCTACAGCACTCAAAGAGGATTGTCAGTTCCATGTGGGTTTCGGTGATGTTTCTGCTCAGATGCACCCGCCTGGTAAATATAATTAATTAAAACCGAAATTAGAATGATTTTTTAAAAAAAAAAATATACCATATTCGCATGTAAAGTGGAGTATATGGATCTCTACAATATGGAGATGACCCCGCATTCCCCAAATTGCTAAGCGTGCATGCTAACCTCTATGCTACCGGGGCGACATGTAATGTGAAAATTAACGCTACTACATATTGCCATATATTATACCTTTGGTAACAGGTTCATTTGTAGCCAGAGATATATAGTTAGTTTGAGGAATTGACAATTACTGTAATAATGGATGTAGATTTAAAAAATATATATTTATTAGCGTGTTGAAATTCACATATTACAATAAAATTAAATTAAATGCTTATTCTTGATATTTAATACAGTACAACAAATATATTGCCTCAAGTTGTCTGCAATTATGATAAGCTATTGCGATTATAGTATAATTCTTGACTTTTAGTTCTGTGTTATAGCATATTAATTAGTTACCAAGAGTCTAGATCAGTGGCTCTTAACCTTTTCGAAGTCGCAGTGCACTTTTGACCATGAGAAAAAATGGCGGTGCACCAGAATTAAATGGTCAAAAAAATATGCGGACACATATTCGTACTTAGCTTCCATAGAAATGCAAAAAGTTTTTTTAAAACTGCGTGTTTTTAAAGGTCTCGATTTGATGAAATTTACCATATTTACAAATTGGTCTAGTACAGGATAACATTCGCAGTTAATGTTACATATTTTTAAATTTCGTTTTCGTTCTTCTCTTAAAAAAATTAAATACCTTAAAAATTTTGTTTGGTCTGATGATTTTTTCGCGGTGCACTGGTTAAGAACCACTGGTCTAGATAGTGTAGACACTTTATCGTATAAAACTACACCTGTCTAAATATTTTCATTGGAAATTTTGTACAAAAATGTGCCAACCTACAATCATTTCTTTGCATTAGCAAAGGTACATAACACACATTTTTCTAGTCAGTCACAGCTTCTAAAGCAAATATGCTAAGTAATAAGTGATTTATTTTGTTTTATGAACATCCATAAGGCATACCATTTTTATGCTTTTGTTATTCATAAACCGACAATATGTATTATCTATAACTTTTAATTGGTTGTGACAGCTAAGAAAGTTAAGATTTGTCAAATTTGTGGAATAAGATATGTGTACCGCATTAATAAAAATAACCGAAAAAAAATTTACTATATTTAAAAGGTTTCAATATTGTGAAATTTGCCTAACATGAGTCAATCAAACACGCATTATGCAAGTGTTGCATTTCTAAAAATAATATATTTAATCAGGTGCATTAAATGATTATGTTTGCAATTATATATTCATTCTAAATATGCATTAAAGTATTCTTTGACTTTATATTTAAAAAGGAAATAATAATTCACTTCTGTATATTCATGTATACTGATACTATCTGACCTACAGATCATTCGATATAATTCAATAATAAATTAGAAATATTCGTAGCTTGTTGTATTATATAAATTTTCCTAATAATAATTACAATGAAATAGAACCTCGGTATACATCTGCTTTGGAGTCCAACTTGGAATAGGTCCTGTTAGGATCTGAAAATTTTTGTTTCGTATACATTCTTAATTTGTCATCAAACAGAATGTATACTGAATACATCTATGTTTGATGTTTACTAAAAATTTCTCAAAATAGCTTTCTTTCTGCCTTTCCCTCGGGATGTTTTGACAATGTGTTTGACCACAGCATTAAGCTGTCATAGTACTAAACAGTATTTAAATTATTTTATACATTGTATGTATATGTCAACAGCGATGGATTTTTTTTCATTGGAACGGATTAATCAGTTTTCCTTTATTTCTTATGGGAAAAAATTGTCTGGAATATGTTCTGTTTGGTATGGTAACCAGACTACTGCACGCATGACAGCTGTGCATTGGACAAGTGCATGCATAGATAACCGCAGACATGACAAGTGCTCACAATACATCTGTACACACTAACAGAAATATTAAGACATTTTATCCTTAATTTACGTAATTATAGTATGGGTAGATTTATATATTTTATTTTAAATAATACATAGTCATTTACTTACAAATGAACTGTTTCAAGATAGTGGGTATTTTGTGATTTCAATTTTAAAAGTATGTTATTATGTAACCGTTAGATTTGTAATTTGCCAAAGTATATTTTCGCAATATCGATTTCTTCACGTTTGAAATAATACATACAACAGGGCGATTACCAGAGACCCGTCTGATTTTAACTGATTTTTTTTTAGGAAGACCATGTGTGTACTACGTAGTTAATCTTCTTGTCAATGAATGTGAATTATAAAACCCGACAAATCCAAAATCAATATTTCGTTGACATTTTATGTTTTAAGGCAGATGGCTTATTTTTAAATGATCTGTGTTTATTAAAGTCAAATATTATTGTTGTCATTTGCTTGTATACCTAATTTTATATAATTTAATGCTTAATGCTAATTTTTTTTTATATCTGGTAATTTTTTGAATCCGAGAGAACTTAAAATTTGCAGTATTTAATGTATTCAAATGCATGAAACATCTAAGATTTTTAACTGACCTTTTTTTATTTAACAGGGCATCCCATAATTGTGTTCCGTGCTGATAAAACACGATCCAATGAGGCTGATGAAACATTTATGGGAAGTCTTACCAACTTTGATGAAGCGCACATCTGGGTTCAGGAGAAATGTGTGCCGCTCGTTAGGGAGATCACGTTTGAAAATGCTGAAGAATTGACGGAAGAGGGATTGCCTTTCCTAATTTTGTTCCATTCCCCTGGCGACACTGCAATTGTCAAGAAATACAATGATCTCGTATTGAATGAACTGCTATCTGAAAAACGTAAGTGAACATAATCAATTGTACCTATTTATCAGTAGATATGTTATCCATCATTTACTTCTGAATTAATATTAGAGTTTGATTTATAGTTTTAGTCTAATTAACTTAATGGTAAATTATATTTTGTTATAATAAAAAAATATATTAAATAAATATTTACATGATACTTTATTTGAGTTTATACAATGTTCAATAAACATTTTCAGAGAGCATAAACTTCTTAACTGCCGATGGCAAAAAGTTTGAACATCCGCTCCATCACCTCGGTAAAGGATCAGCCGATCTGCCGCTTATTGCTATCGATTCCTTCAGACACATGTACCTGTTTCCTGACATCAAGGATATGGAAAAACCCGGAAAGCTCAAAGAGTTTCTGCAAGATCTCTATACGGGTAAACTGCATAGGTGGGTGATGTATTCACAATTTTCTCATAAATTATGGTTTCTATTTTTTAATATAATTATTAAAAGCTGCCGAATTTTGAACACTAAGTTATAAAACTGCCACAAAATATATTATGTATGCTCAAATTAAAGCTTAAAGTGGTGTGAACTGATAAGTCAATCGCTTCTTCAAAGCAACTTCAAAATTACAAAACCAACACCATAAATTTAAAATAATAATAATTCATAATGGAAAAATGAAGTAAAACTTAACAAAAACGACTAGAAACCGTTTAAATATGAAACCAGACTGAAAAATTGATTAAAAAATGTCTGCATAATTATTTTTTTAAATTATTATTTTATATTTAGATATTTATATTTCTAATGACAATGGTATGGTTTTAACCTACGTATGATATCCATGATGTTTTTAGTAACTTATTATTTTTCACGCAATCACCTTGAGATAACCTATGAATAGAAAAATCTCATATCTCGCTATTATTTTATTAACGCAATGAAAGCAATTTACTTATCTTTATTGTTATAAGCTTTGCCACACTTCAAATTATTTATGTATTGAGATTAGTTTTTCTGATTTTTTCTTATTTTCAGTAACAACAAACATTGGAAAACAAATAATATTTTTAATGCTCTTTAGAATGAAATTTTCCTCCGTACCTGTTGACATCTCCATTTCGTGTTTTACAATATTACATGATAATCTTTATAAAACATCATGGTGGACATATCTACCGTTGTAGCATGTGTACTTTTCGATGAGATCTAAAATTTGTTTATGTAAATAAAAACAAATGAAATGCATTATATAATATTACGGTGGAAGCTCGATATAATGGACTAATGCGGTTGACAGGTTGTCCGTTAAAACCGAAAGTTCATTCTATGACTGTCGGTTTTCTGAATGCATTTTTATATTAAGAAGATTAACAGTATAATACCAAGCCAGTGAAAGAAGAATCGAGCATTTTTTGCACTTTTGAAGTCTGCGGTTCTTTCATAATCAATCCTATGAAAATATAGTGGAAATTTGCTCTCTGACGAATAGGCAATACATGTTATAAGATCTTATTGATAGATTTGTTTTTGGGCTCGTTTCTTCTTCCTTTCTATCTTTACAAGACCATAACTACATCTGCTGTTTCATTTTCAGTCATAGTGTGATAACCAAGGTAATCTTTTTTGTCTTCTAACCACTACTGACTCTACATTGACGATGTCTTCTCCAGCATTATTCTTTATAGACCTACATATATCATGAACCACTAACTCATTTAAATCTATGTTTTGATTTTGGTCAAAAACAAATTCTTCCAACCATTTTCCAATCTTTGCATTCATACTTTATTTAATATTTTGTCTGTCATATCCAAAGTCAGTTATATCAAGGTTTTAATGTATATCATAAATAAAGACTACAAATCTTCGAAAACTGTAGCTACCATAATCATAAAGAAAACAGACAAAGACTGCAATTCCAAATATGTTAAGTGGAAAATATTTTAAATAAATAATACATGATTAATTGGACATTGATTGTATATGTTATTATTATTATGCAAGTATTCACATGCATGCTTCTAGCAATTTGAATTCACATTACACTTATGAACTTATGTAATGCTTAATATGTTATAATTTATTGTGTACTAAATTATCAATAACTCTTTCAGAGAATTTCACTATGGCCCAGAGGAGGCTGCCAATAATTTGATCGATTCATCGTCCGGTGAAAAGAAGACCACCAAGCCCCCAGAGTCAGCATTCAAAAATCTGGCTCCATCAAAAAATAGATACACCCTATTACGAGACGAGTTATAAACTTTAGTATGTGAATGAAACATAAGCATAGCGCGCTTACTTAAACAGTTTTAAAAATGAACACTCCTAATCTTTTTGTGTATTTTAGATGTTTTTGTAGTAGATGATTTCAGCTGTTTGGATTAATTTAATCGTAGAAAAATAGTAAAAACCGCTAGTGATAATTTGTGTCTGGAATAATGCGATGATTAACAGTTTCTCTGCTATGCACCGTGTGACCTTGTCTCGTAGGATTTGTACTATTGAACAAAAAACATTGTATTTGATTTATCATCACTTTTGACATATTTCTTTTGATAGAATTTGTTAGTTGCCATGTTATTCTGGACATTTTAAATTCAGTAACTATTATTTTTGAGGATTCTATGCAGATTGCAATAAAATGTATTAAGGATTTTTTAATAGGGTAATTTTTTATAAGGCATGTGAATTGGGCATTCTATTACTTTAACATTTTACAATATATAAGTTTATTCAACCAAATTAAAACTAAACTTTTTGTTAATTTTACTCAATAATTTATTCGTGTCTATCTAAAATTTTCAAATTTCTTTTTATTGATGTTAAAAAAAAGCTTAACACGTTTTTAAATATACTTTTGAGTTATCGATTTGTCAGCTCCTATTCTAGCGTGATAACCTTTGTAGATTTTTCATATAAGAATATATTAATAAATAATTAATATAGTTTTACAGTCACATCTAAGTGCTTTTTCAAAATGAAAACGGGGTCAGAATAAAGATAAACGCATTCCTGTTTTTGGTAAAATAAAATTTTTGAAAAGATGTCCGCCCTAGAAAGTGGTGTATATGGGTCTCCTACAATGTGTAGACAATGTCTTGACAGATTTAACTAATTTCTCAACCCTTTTTTTTAATTTAATTTTTTTTTAAATCTGACAGCTGTGAGAATTGTACTTCCAATTCTTGGCTCTGAAGCACGTATGGCAACCTCTCGGCCTTCGGGTAGTCGAAATGAAAATTACCCTATTGAATATTTCTCAATTCACTAATTTCAATCTAATTGTGATACGTTTGTAGCACCGTTTTAAGTGGTGGAAAAATATACAAATAATACTGAACAACGTATATAACAATGCCCCAATTAGTGCGGTTGATATGTACTTGGGAGTGTTACATCAATCGAATAAAGGTGTTTGGTATAAAATAGCCGATTCATTATAAAATGTGTGATTTTTTCCATTATATTTATCGAAATAACTGGCAGTTACAAAATGCAGAGATACTGCGCTAAATTTCTCTTGCATTTACTGAAATGTGTATTGCAAAATGTAAATTGCTATAAATACACTCTTCAATTGGATACTATTCATCCTTTTCAAGTCATTTAGTTGTGTAATTATTGTCGAATTTAATTTATTTTACATCAGTGTTTTATACTGTGAGGATAAGCAAAAACGCAGCAAATGACAAAAGTTCAATTTTGAGAAAAGAGATCATATTTTTCATTGCCGCTTAGTACGTCTTAATAAGTGTTCTATGCAAAAAGACAGCAAATGTGTATCATATACTGTGTTTTTATTTACGAACCGTATTTAACTGTGTTTTGGTTTCGAAAAACTTACCAATTATACAACAGTAGAAAATACATTATTAATTGGATACTATAATAAAACAAATGATTTTATTCATGTTCAAAATTTCATTTAGTATTGCCTCATACTTATTTTGATTTATAATTTTTTGCCATTAGCCGTCTTTTGCTTATGGGGGCAGTATAACACTCATTGTCTTTGTATAGTTCATTAAACGTTTAGGGCTCCAATGCCAAAATTCTCTTTGTATTTTTTCACCTTTAGTCGTTGATGCTATCGACTTTTAATATTTGAACATAATAAGACGAACTAATTAATATTATAATGTTTAATAATAATTTATAGATCTATAAACCGTTCAATTGATGCTTATCTTGTTGAGTAGCATTTTATTCTAGTAAATGGTTCTTTTTGTGGTGACATTTTTAAGAAATTTACAAATACAGAATGTAACATCTGCCAATCGGACTATTAGGCGTTTAGTGAATGATCTCAGAAATGACGTTCACATAAAAATGAAAATATGTTGATGTATTTAATATAAAATAAATTAATGCAATATATGAATACAGGTAATTCATTTATAAAATTTAGATTATAATGTCAATAGGGATAAAAAGAAATCGACAAAACAATTCATCCAAATGCTGCCTGTTGCTGATTGTAACTTTTTGTAATTTTACATTGTAAATTAGTTTTTGCAACGTTATGTAATATTTTTATTGCTTTTTCGCAATGCTTTTCGAAATATATTGTTAATATCCTGATTTGTTTTATTTATTAAAGGAATAATACTAAATATTAGTAGCATTTGTTTCCAATCGTGCAATTGAATATCTTCACTGCTATTTCGTTTTGTTGGCAGAAGTAAAACCTTTATTTGCGCACGTTGAAAATTCCAATTTTGTAGGGTGATTAAATTATTAAATGATCATGATTTAACCTTGAAAAAAAAGTGCACTGATACAATCCTATAGCGATTTAGAATGATTTTTTGTTTCACAAATAAATGTATAAATACTTTCTTAGATTATATCTCATGCTTTTTCTTTCAATTGTGTGATTGTAAATACTTAATTTGTGCTCACTTTTCTTAAATTAAATAGTAAGTGAGATTACTTTTAATTGGTATTCAATAGAATTTTTTCGTTAGATATATGCAGCTAAAAAATATAAAATCAGTTATGATGGCAGGTTTGTTGATAATGAAAAACATCAATAAGTTTATAAATATTGTACAATGGTGAAAATTTGACTGTATACTTTGAAAATTAAATACATTTACGATGAAGTTGCATATATTTAGTTTGCATTGTTGTCGTTTACATTAAAACTTTTCACGCCTGCTAAGAAGTATATTCTTTGATTGAATTCAGATGTCACTGTGAACAAAACAACTAATCCAATTATACCGATATATATTTTCATCATGTTCATACAATTTAATACAATGTATAAATATTTCCTTCTTACTATTGATTTTGAAAGATACTCTATATATATTTCATATAGGAGCAAAAATAAATCATGTGAAACAATTTCATTTTATAATGTGAATAAAATTTAATATCAATTTTAAAAAATTAAATTATATTGTAGAAATTACTGCCGGATAAGTTACGATTGTTCCATAGATTTAAAAAATATATTAAGTTTAATTTATTGACGATAATATCAGTGTACATTTTTTTTTTATAAAATGAAGTAATATTGCCTTCTGTGTGTTTTTTTTATTCACAAAAGTTAGTAATTTACCAACTGTGTTTACGTCGCGAAAAAAACTGTTTTCACTATGGTAAGAAGTAAAATTTATGTTCTCTTATTAGAGTTTTGATAAACTATTTCATTTAATATTTCCTATATAAATCAAGATGGTTTTGAATTATCACATGTTTTTTTACAGTTCAAGGCTGGGTTTCTGCATATAAAATTAAAAAATGTTACCTGTTTTAAAAACAATTCTAACAAGCAATGCATGCTTGTTTATCCATTGTAAGAAATTGTCACATATTTTAATATGAAGTTTAGATGCAAGAAATACATGATTTTGATCATTTGATATATCAGATACAAATGTAAAAAAAACTGTCATGATACATATTCACATTGCGGAGGTTATTATACTCTGTATTGCAATGAAAATGGTCACTAGTATAACTTTTGAGTCATAGAGAAAAAATAGACAATGTCAACATTTAAAAAAAAATTTAATGTTCTGAATGAATATTAATTTTAAATGATACTTTTTCAATCATATTAAAATTTGAATTTTTTATGCTGTCCCATATTAAAAAGTTACTTTAATTAAAGTTATATTATTTATTGCTCATTTTTTAAATACTATATTTTCAAAATGATTTTGTAAATATGAAATTTTAAATATTCAAAACATGTGTTTTAGAGTTGTATTACTTTGAAATAATTTAAATGATACATTGCCTGAAACATTAACAATTATTTTTCTTTATTTTGTTTTTTTAAGGATCCGTAATTGACAATATTTTAATTTATAGCCAAAACAATTAAATTATATGAAGAATGTGGATCTCGCATTATATTGAATTATATTACGTGTAAATTACGGATTTCTTATAACAAGACATTTTTTTAGTAAATGCTTTAAATATAAATGAAACTTGATAAAAATTTATAAGTGTATTGTCATTGGCTGGATGTACAAGAAAGATGATCACTAAAAGCATTACTTCCAATGAGTGGCCACGATACAGAAGGAAAAAAAATGTTACTTAAATCTAGAGATTGTAAACATTGATTTCGTTCATAGTTTAAAAATATAGTTAATGTCAAACGACGTGTATAAACTTTTCTGTAGTCTTGTGAATATAATTTTCATTTATTGTTATCGTCCTGTCGTAAAGTAATGAAATTTTCTTTAATGATATTTATATATATATTATTATTAATATTATAATGATCGGAAGGAATAGTTAACCTCTAGCATGGAGAACAAATATCAAGTTATTTGCTATAACATTTTTCCTTGTAAAAGCATATTTTGAAAATAGTGTAGCGCAAAACCACAAAGAAATATTTCTTGCACATACGATTTTTTCTATACTATGCTGAAATTTTATTAGTATTATGATATTTAAATATTGGTGAAGCCATAGCAAGTGATTGAATCAGTTTCCTGAGTCATAACACTAATAGTGAAAAATTCATGCTTATGAATCAGTTATACTTGAATTGAATTGAATTACAGAAATAATTTTTGATGTTATGTAATTAATTTGTAATAACATAATCATAAAATTATGGAATTTTAAATTAAATATCCAATATTTTAAATATGCTGAAACAAGCAGTGGGTCTTTTCAAATTAAATTAAAATGCTGATCACTTACATACATAATCACTATCGCAATATATAAAATGATGTTATTAATTTTTCTATAACAGACACACTTATGGCGATAGAAAAACTCACCTGTATTCGATCTTGATATTCACTTTATGAGTCTGAAGAAGTTCAAGTTTCTCATATTTTTACTAATTTGTGTATATAGTCACACATAGAAATATGGCCTCCATTATCCATTTATTGTGCTATATATTTAATTGGTCTGTCACAGTTGATGCATTTCATGAGCAGCTTGTCAATGTTATTAATTCAGACGGCAAATATGAATTGTAAAAAATAATTGATTAAATAAATACTAAATCATGATTGAGGTTGTGTATTACACAGGTAGGTAATTGAATGAATATTTATGATTAACATAGTCTACTGGTAATCCTTTGAACGACAATACAAATAAAACCATAACTTCATGTTTTATAGTTTTTCATATGTTGTTTATATAGACGAGTTGTTAAGGTTATACTATAATATAAAGTAGAAACTTGATATAACAGACTAATACTTAAGCCTGTCATTGCTGATAAGTTTGTTTTCTAAAAAAAGGTCTAAATCGACGTCCGCTCTTGATCATAGAAGAAATTCTTTCAACCATTTTCCAATTTTGACCTTAACTTCATTAGAGATATTTTGTCCATTACGTCCGAAGTCTGTTATATCGAGGTTATACTGTATTATCAAAAATATTTCCCTGTATTCATTGTCAATTCTTGATAGAAAGATATATGAATTACTCCTTGAAAATTAAAACAATATCATAATTTTCACTTGACCAGGGCCTTACGATTTCTTTTACTTAGCAAGGACCTTTTTAACTGATCTGATATTGGAATTAATATTTATTTCTATCATAATATGTTCACACACGCTTGTTCGCTTTAGGGTTGGTTTGTTGAATAGACCAACTGTCAAAAGTTCAGGAGATGAAAAATAAATGCCTTTTAAATAGGAAAAAAAAGTTTTCTGAGCTATTTTTTAAACCTATGTCATTGCTGTTTTATAGGAGAATATAATTACAGTATATAATATAGTATAAACTATCTAATTAATGAAAAATACATTTGTTTTTCAAATCAACCTCAGTGGATATTCGATAAACCAATCCTAAGCGACGACATTTCTAAGCAGTTAATGCTAGTGATGGAAATTAATATTGGTAATATTTGTTTTAATTTTTAATTAAACAGAAATTTGCTAGGAAGAATTTTTGAATTTAATAGTCAGATATTAAAAAAAATAAAATCTGGAGCTGTTTTCGTAGATATTATATAATTCTCTATGCCTACCTGTATTGTTTATGTACATGTCTTATAAATTTTCATAACTAATCTATAATATAGTATACCTTTGTACTGAGTAATAGGTAATGTAATGTATATAAATTAAAATATCTTTCATACTATTTCTGATACATTTCTATGCATAGAATTATTGTTGGAATATTATAATGGAAACCCGATCGATGTTGACATTGGACGGGTGTTTCAAATAGTGAGAAATCAAAGAAACGAAATAAAAAACTGATTTCAAATGCTGAAATTTATTTATGTTTTGAACTGGAATTGCACCGTTTTAGTTATGAATAAAAATAATATTAAAAAGAATAATGTTTATTATTTATTTTGTGTACCCACTTAATTTGTTTTATTAATGTTGAACATCAAATCCTTTAGTCCAAGGATTCGCAAAGTCTATGCCGTAGCGTCGTGACTGTGCTACGAAATTTTGTGCACGAGCTAAGAAAAAAAGGAGAAACCGTAATTTTCTGGAAAGAAGTTAAAATTTCGGTCTCTCAGACCATGTTCGCTTCAAAAACAGAGCATATGGATCTACGCAGTGTGAAGAAATCCACTCCGAAAGTGGAGTATATAGATCTACGTAATGTTCATATTGAGTAAATAAAACACCAGTTTTAATCTCCATACAATTTAAGGTTCTGCCTGCATATTTTTTTAATTTACGGACATTAGAACAACGCAGCCATGGATCTTTATAATGCAAAGATGTCTTGACAGATTATTTTTCACGAGAATTGTATGTCAGACAATTGCTCAACCCGATGGGCAGTCCTGCATTTTTAGATTTTTAAAATCTAACAGATGGCGAATCGAGCCCGCATTCTCCGCACGTGAGTATTTAGGGTGCCTTGTAAAAATCTTAAGGTCCCGCGACCCGAAAAATTTTGGGAAGCACTGGATTACTCAAATAATACTTGAACCTATTTAAATCATACATTTTAAACTATTTGAAATTTGTAAGCTTTATATGGATCGTCATTTACGATGTAGGCTTTGTTTTACGGCATCTTCAGGTTGTATGTATGTATAATATTTGAACAACATGTAAGTCATTGCGTATAGGCAGTGACAAATTTAGCACTTGAGAGGCTCCAGGCGCAACTCCATTGTGAGACCCAAATTTCCAAGGCACAATCGTTTTTTTTCAGTTTTTACACTTCTTTAAAATTTCTACTTTTGTCAGAGTTTTGTGGTTTCTCATTTTTTAGATCTCTCTTAGAGTTTGAGAGGTATATTTGTAACGCCACAGTCTACATAGGCATTAGTATTAGGCCACAAATATAATCTAAGAAATCTTTCGTCAAATAAAATAGTTTCTCTTTAAAAATATTAGCTTTAAATATATTTTTGGGATATGAAAAATATTGAATTTTAAACACTGTCTACTCACGCAATAGGCACCCTTAATACGGCTCTGTCCGATTAGTTTGGACCAATTTGCGAAAATTTTAGACGGCAACGATTTGAAAAATCTGACGTTTTCTGGACACAAATCAAAAATAAATAATAAAAACGATGCTTTTTTGTTTTTTTTTTTACAAATTTTCGATAGTTTGCTGTCTCCATAAAGCATAAGACGAGATATTTGACGCGTTTGTATTATTTGCCGACGATCCATTCGCCACAGGGGTCTAGCACTAGCCGAATTCAAACAACCAGCGGCATTCAAACTTCATTCGTTTCTGCAAGGGGCTTTAATTATTTTTTAATCTGCACAATTTCGTTCTCCAAGCATAGGTTACAAACATATCAACCGAATCAAATAATTAGCAGTTGAATAATCTTAATAAATCGCAAAACTGTCTCAGTTTGGCCTTGTTAAACAGCCAACATGTCCTTGCGGCTGTCCAGAAC
>JAGVSQ010005749.1:0-17275 GCA_022683975.1 Rhyacophila evoluta
GAAAGCAGTTGGATAAAGCCATGGATAGTATCCATACACCCGCAAGTACAGAAGTACTGAAACCCTTAGTAAAAAATTCTAGCTTCCTCACGTGTAAACAACATGTCCTATCTGGTTGTATCTTCTTACCTTTTAAATGTATATATATGTATTATATTTTCTGTCTAAGACTTACACTGGTCGAAGATCTCAGCATTTTTTTTTTGTTTTTTTAACCGTTCCGAGCATTTTTCGAAGAATTTCATTGTCGAATACTTGGAAAGCTTTTTCTCGTCTCTCCGTCAATATCCAGTTTTTATATACATCTACAGTTTTAATACAACTGCCTCTTGTACAAAACTCTCCTCGTAAATAAGGCATTCGAGTAGAAATAAAAACTTGAAAATAAGATTTATTTGAGATAAAAATGAACTGATAAAATAAAACTTTTAAAAAAATACCTAAGTGTAAATGAAGTGCTCATAAATATACAAACCTCTAGTATAAAATAAAGTTTAATATTGTTAATTCACTCTTTTGCTGCTTCAATATTTTTTTAAATCTTACAAAAATAGCGAGAAATCAGCAAACACTCGTAATTATTTATCTTACTATCTTGCAAATTCATTGTGTGAAATGTTTTAAAAAATAGGACATAAAGACGTAAAAACTCGAAATGAGCGTTGCTAGCGTTTCTCGCTGGTATCACGAATGACCATATATCGGTGCTTAGCAGACAAAGTATTTAAAATATCATAAAAATTCAACTGACCTAACAAAACATATAAACCATAAGTTCCCAAAGTGCTCGGTACCGCCCCTCTGTAAGCGCTGAAGCTTTCTTGGGTAGTGATGGTGATTCAAAATCATTTGGGGGGGCGTTTAGAATATCTAGGAGGCTGTGGCTTTTTACAGTTGAAATAAACAATTATTTATTACGTGAGCTAAAAAGAAACAAAAAAAATTCAAACATTCAGGAGGGCATTCATTCGTTGGCTCCTCATTCAATTAATTGACGCAAGCTAAAAAAGGGGGGGCACTAAGCAATTTCGAGTATTTTTTTTTCAAAAAGATTGTGGTAGGCCAAAAATGGTTGGTAATCTATTGTCTGAACATTTATTTTACAACATACGTCTAGTTATTTCATTAATTTATAAATTTTAAATTTAGAATTTTAAATTAAATATTTTTATTTAAAATAAACAATTCTTCGTTAATATTAAATGCATGCATATGGTAATATTAAAATAAACAAACCATTAATGCATTATTAATTAATTTCAACAGCAAACATGTTCGGGCAGTGCTAATGCAAATAACAATTTCCATTGTTGACTTTGTTCAAATGTATAATTAACATAAAAATCGTGAAAATCGATCGCGGTATTTCAACAAATCTACCAAATAGTTTGATAAACAAACAAAAACATTTCTCTCGTGACTTTTGCAAATCATTCATTAATACTCGCAGAACATCAGCTTAACAGTGACTATATGTTAGTGTACACATCAATGTCTTAAATTTAATAAGTCCAGTTTTATTTTAAAATAACTTAATACTATTTTGTTGCACCATGATATATGCATGTCCCGTATTAATTCGACAGTTCAAAGTTATTTAAATTTTTGCCAATTTCATTTAAATCTGATACTAACACTGCAAAATACATCATCACAGATCTATGAAAAATGCATCGTTCGTAAGCAGTTATAAAAATAAATCGTTGAATATGCGTTTTTATATCAAAATAATCGCAAAAACAAATAGAAAAATAATCAGTTTTTACATTCCTTTGTAAGATTTATAAATATGGGTTTATGAAATTTGCACTTTAAGCCATTGACATAGTTATTTTTATATTTTGAATACCTTTTAACCTTGATGTATAACTATTTATTTACCGTCAAATTATTATTATTAAATTGCGAAAATGTCAAAGGCATTGCACACGTATTGTGAAGCCTCAAAAAATAAGCTCTGAAAGATTTGTGATTTTTTTTGCTTCGTACGTATTTCAGAGGCGTGAAAATTTATCGCAACGGATTTGTAAACGATGATCGATAACATATCTTGCATCTCATTACGTACTAAAAAAATATACAGGACTTGTTACAGGAAGCCGTGAGCTTCGACACGAAGTGATTCATAAGCACGCACATATCCTTACCGTACCTTCATTTAACATAATAGTTTCCTTCTGGATGAAAAACGATAAAGAATAAAGGAGGATGACAAATATACATTGTGAAATATCATGAATTTCAATTTATTATTATGATTCTGAAAGGACTATAATAGCAAAGGTGATGGTGGATGGCTAACATTTGTCAAAACATCAAAATTTATTGGACCAATCCATCCAGCTGGAATTCTTGGTTTAAACACCAGCGCATTTTGTAGATACAATTCCATCCCTTAATATGGCAATTACTCAGGAACAAGGGACAGAGTAATGGATACTAAGATAGGCATCTAGGATCTGTGAGTCGAAGCTCACGCCATAATAGCAATAATTGTTGTCGATTTAATGTTTTCTACGATAATATACAGTTTAAAATTGAAACAATATATCAAATTAATATCCATATAGCATCGTTATCTTGGTTATATTTGTCAATATTAGTTTTACAGTAGACGATAGATTAACTTACGTGCTTTGGAGTCGGATATTATGTAAGTATTTGATTCTGCTGTCGATCTTTTTTTTTTAATTTAGAGATGCAACGTTCAATTCCCATCGGGTTGAGTAATTGACCGACCACAACTTCTCGTCAAATAATTATTCAATGCATGGCATCATATTACTGAGATTCATATTCTTCACTTTTGAACTAGATATCTTCACACTGTGTAGAAATGATAAAACAAAAACTGTTCGACCATGAGTTTTTTCTTGATAATATCGACCTGTTATCGAAGCTTAAAACTATGTGACTTTTACAATGCTTAGTTTCGTCGTTTTTTGGACGAAATTTTAAAGATAAAACATACTATAAAATGAAAAATGCATTAATTAAAACTTCGGCTGCTTCATTCTTTACGGTTTTTTTGTCAGTCCATGCGGATATCTATTTTGAACTGATTTATAAATTTTAAAAAAAATGCCAAATCGCCGCATACGATCTTTTGCCAAAAAGGGCTCGATATATTGAGAAGATGGTTTTAATACGTATGGTTACTATATACAAAGCAACAAAACTATTTAGTTTCACAACAGTGAGTCATAAACTGAAATCTAAAACATTATAATTCTAGCCAGGATACATAACCACATAAGTCACAAAAATCAATTTCTTATTATATTGCTGATTCCAAACGTCGGTGAAACTCTGCACACGTGTGTGTAATCACATATGTCAAATCCTGCTTGGAAATTGTTTCATTATAAAAAAACAAAATCACATAATTGGACACAATACCTTTATTGCCTCTACCTCTTCACTGATTTTTACTATCAACTGCTTTCCGGAAACATACGTGACCTTATTCTAAATGTGTAATATTGTAGTAATTTATATACCAAGTTTATCGGATATAAATAATAGGTAGTAAAAAAAAAATTAAAATTTTATAGCGTATTTACAAAATATGCTTTCGTACGAAATATGTACCGTGACCGCTCGAAAACTGGAGCATATGTATCTATCTATACAGAGTGAAAATATCCACTATAAAGGTGGAACAAATGAAGTTTCACAATTTGAAGAAATGCCTTGACAGATTACTTTTCACGATAATTGTGTTTTAGACAATTATTCAACCTAAATTGTATCCAGACTCGTATTTTCGGATTTTCAAAATTATGTGGGAATTGAACACTCATTCTCAGAATACAAGGAGCGTACTTTATTTTCTACGCCACCAAGAAGACGACTATCAGAGAGTGAATATAAAAAAATATGTTTTATCAAAAAATGTTCTGCAGAAAAATGATATTTTTGACTTGTGTAGTTGTTCTACCCAGGCATAGAATTAGTATTTGTGAAGACTAACTCGATATTATAAGTAACATTATATTATGTTACGATAATCATATTTTGTTTGCCATTAATCCTTGGCAGAAGGTCACTGACATATACATGATATTCTATGGAAACCAAGAACGAGAAAGTGTTTGCATTAGAGATTGATACTGCTCGGTTTTGTAATTGATTGAATTTGATAGATTCTGTGGTTACTCAAACCACCCTAACGTATCTTATAATATAAGTGAACATCAACTTACGTCTTTGGGACCAATTTCAAATGATTTACTCAAACCATAACTTTCATTTTAGTTACACTATATAAAATTGTGCTTATCTTTCAAACACGTAATTATTTAATTAATTAAACAATTAATTAATTAATAATTAAATTTATATTTATTACTTTAATTAATATTACAACGGTATAATTTCATATACATGCGTTATATGCAAAATGCAAAAAAATGTTACCTGTGGGTTATTTCGATCATCACAAAGTATACAATTTAATAGACGTACTATAAAAAGGATGTAAGTTACAAATGCTGAAATCATATATATTTTTAGCTTTCAAGTTTAAAAAAGAATGGCTTGTCAATATGCGACCAAGAAAAATGACTTCTATTACATCAATTTTATCGATTTTACTTAAATAACTCACAGATTTTATGTATGATTGTGTAAATAAAACACCAGTCTTAGTTTTCATGTAATTCAACTATTTGTCTATTAAACATTTTTACTTTGACCTAAAATCTTTAAATATAGGTTTTTCTCGTTGTTTTGTTTTCAGGGTTTCACTCATTTGAGGGTTACGCCCTTTGGCTTTTCTATAATCGATATAAGAATATAAATCAAACGAATTTCAATAATATTAATACTGTTTACTTTGGTTTAACACATTGAACATTTAATTCCGCATCTTCTTATTCAACTATAAGACTCAAAGTAGATTTTTAAATCATCAAATAGCTACGGGATTTGAACACATAATTTCCCAATCTTAAATGTGCACTTGCGATTCAGTCACTAAGGAAAATCACTTCGATTAAACAAAGTTATTTATAACATAAACGTATTCGAACGTCCATATCCAGATATATACCAATAAATGTTTGCCATTAGTTTATTTTTAAGAAATACAAATCTAATAAACAAATTAATTTACAAGGACGAATTATGAGTTTTTACATTTAATATAAGACGTATAATATTATATAAAAAAGGATCATATTCATTATTTTTATCCACAAAAATCAAATGAGTAGTGATGATAAAAGATATTTAGAAATACTGATAGAAAAGATTTCGATTAAGAAAGTTGACAATTTAATTACTTAATTACTTTTAAAATAATATATGAGTTTGGCATGCCTGTCTAAGAGAGTTGGAGTCAAGTAAATGAGAGAGAAGAGAAGTAGGGCGTGCGAGTATATTTATCGTGCGGTTAGTAAACATGCAGCTTTCAGATACTTAATATGGCATGATCTATCCCGCATTCTGTGGAGAGGTTCACAGAGGAGGCGTTCATTAGGCTACAACCTCTCTCGTGAAACGGCAATCGGACTAATGTGGCAATGTAGATTTGAGGGCTAATCCCTAAGGCTGACCTGGGGTTTATAGCAAATAATAGTTTCTGTTTGTAAGAGGATGTACATTAAGGGCTAAAAGGACTATTTAAAGCTCCTGCTACGCCATTATGCCTCTCTATACTTCATATTTAGCGAGGACCTAACCAGTGGTACCAGGGGAATGACCGGTATTTTGCTTTGAATTATATGAACCCCACGGTAAATTGTATTCAACTTTAAATTATAATAAAACAATAACAAATATTTGAATATATTTAAACTAGGGTCTCTGTCCTCTGCTACGCTCTCACTTAAGTAAATAATATAATACTCCGTAGCCGAGGCGTTAGCATGCGCTAGGAAAATATGGGTTTAATTGTCACATCATTTGAATTCTTTGGTAATGTCTTAATTATCTGACTTCTAATTATCGTGTAAAAATATCTGTCAAGACATATCCTTACATTAACGGATATTTTTACACTGTGATACGTATGCTCCACTTTTGGAACGGACATAATAAATATATGTGGTTGGAATAAAAAACAGGCAATATTCAGACTTTTTGTAATCAATTATTTATACCATGGTCGCTTTGAAAGTGGAGCATATCGATTTTGAAAAGAAAAAGGACATTACCTTCAATTTTTTAACGTAGCTTTTATTCGATAATCTTAATGTATACAAACTTAATACACGTTCCATCAGAAGGATGTAAGCTGAAAATGCCGAATTAGTGTCTAAATTTAGCTTTTAAATACTAAAAAAAGGATGGCCTGTGAAATTTACAAGCAGGATAAACAGTTTCTTTATAATTAATTTTATTGGTTTTTCTTAAATAACTTACTCAATATGATATTGAGTAAATAAAATACCAGTTTTAATCTTCAGGCACTTTAAGGTTTTTTCTATGCAATGTTTTAACTTTGGCTTAAAATTATCAAATAAACGTTTTTTGTGCGTCCTGTAAAATTTCTTATTTGTGGATTACGTTAATTTTCCTTTCCACAGTCGATATGGATCTCAAAAGAGTGAAAATTAATATTTTAGAAATATATCATACGAATCTCCGCACTGTCAATACTTAGATTTAGAGAATTTTTTTCACTAGAATTGATACTAAGGAAATATCCTAATTCATTGGTCTTGAATCTTTGGAAATCGTACCCGCAATCTCCGAAGCGTGCACGATAATCTTCCAGCTACCGGGGAGTTATTTTTATAATACTTAAACAAAACCTTGGGGCATAAATAATATAGCATTTAGTAATATTGACATTTTATTTATTAAATAATTCGCAAAACGTGAATATTTAAAACCTACATGTATTATTTCCCAGTTTGTTTCCGTGTCCACCGCGGTTTAGCATTACGTGAGTTTTTAAAATAATTATTCGACACGATTTTAAATCACGGGGATTTGCCTCGAGCGTTCGTGACGCGAATTTTCCAATTGCTTTTTTATATTTTTATTTTTTTTTATATTTTTTTAGCGTCGCTCGAATATTTTGAACGTGGCCAGAAAAAAAACAAAAGGTTTAGCAACAAATCGAATAATACCAACTGTCTGCATTCAATGATTATTTGTTTGCTCAAAAAATATAATATTTTCAACTTCAAACATTATCAGAAATACGGTAAATCTTCGATATTACAGACCTCCATGTAACGGACTTTGGATATAATGGACAAAATATCCATAAAGAAGTACAAACATTGGAAAATGGTTGAAAGGATACGCTTGATGACCAAGATGCAGACATCTTTTTAGAATGGTTAAAAGTTTCTGATTTTTGTAGTACAATACGGAATAATACTGGCTAAGAAGCAGATGAATGCGACCTTGGGTATCACATCATGACTGACAGTTAAAAATTAATGAAGTCATTGTTTTGGAAAATATTTTAGTAATTTTAGACAGCTGATTATAAAAGATCAGCATACTTCAAAATTGGAAACAAGACTAGATGTTTGTTAAATTTCACTGGCCATATATTGTGTGGCTTTTTTCTTAAAAAAAAATTCAATTCGAAATTCGAAAATCCGAATTTTACATACCTTCTCATCCGCATTAATACATTACATCGAAGTTCTATTTTACTTAACCTAAAACAATAGTGAAAAACTATTATATTGCAATAATAGCAGACTGATTACTATCTCTACGTTACAATACTAGAAGTGGCTATGTCAGATATTGCTAATTTTGGCGGTGTCTGATAGCACTTTGAATTTTATATAACTTATGTTAATACAATATTTGAAAAACTGTATAATCAACTACTTTAAGTTCGTAAATATGTATATTTTATAATATAGCCAGACATTCATTCTGTATGCTGTTAATGAGAAACAAACAATCAACTAAAATTTACAATATTAATATATTCGACATAGGCATTTTTAACATTTGCTTCCAGATTTGTAATTAATCGCTATTTATTATACTATAATATATTACTTTTTCTTTTACATTTAAGTGGATATTATAGACAAGTCTATAAGAACATTTGTCACCATGCAATACTCTAACGTTTTCCCAGGTCATGGTATTCCGCAGTTGTATGGAATATATTCTATATATAATATACAGCAGCTTTCGAGAATGCTGGAATTTGGATGTTTCAAATAATAGGTAAGTTAAATGAAGACTCTCTTCCGACATCATCAACACGTGACCGAGACAGGTCCTCTATCGCAGCTACACTTTTGTACTAATAGGTGATTGTTTGGTCCATTATTTTTCTTTGTCCCAAACAAGTACTACCCTATCCCCAAAATCTACCATAAGTATCTACTCTCAAAGCTCTTTAGTATACGGCTGATTGTAATTCTCATTTTGTAAAAGTTTATTTTATATATCATATCATTTAAACACTGCTTCCATTATTTAAGACATTTTCAACTTTTCGAACTCGTCGCATTTATAAAAATATTTTTATAACTAACCCCATAAATGCTAAACAATGATACACTGCTGTTCGCGATAACAACGGGATTTTTTTTTGACGAATTATTTATCTGTCTGCATCTTGCTATGTTTTAATATAAAATGAATAAGAAAAATAGTTTGTTTGAAAATAGTTCGATGTTTTTACTTCAAGTATCTTTATACGTCAGCCTCTCAAGATTTTAAATACTACCATAAAAACAATATATTTTATAATACGAACATCAGTAACAACTACAGGATACATTATTAAAATAATTGGAAATAATACGAATTATACTTCTACATCTATGTATTGCAAACGTATATACACATAATTTATTTTGTAGTTTTCATTAATTAAAATGAAATTGAAAATTCACCGAATATTTGTTTATCTAAAAATCAATGTATTTGTAATAGTATTGTTGTTTATAAACAATTTTTAATACTGAAATTTCATTATCCATTCATTCCATAAAAGCTCTAAATATTAAACAGTGATTTAACGTACGAGTTTAGCTTTTAAGCTCAATGTATTCTTAATCGTTGCCAAACTTTATTAATACATCACATTTTTTATTAAGTCCGTATCATTTGAGAATACGCGGTTCGCATAATAATTAGCAAAAAATAGCAATTAATTTGCGGTCGTGCTTTTATTTCTAACTTGTGCAGACGTGCTTGCTGTTTTTATAATGTTGCGTGATTAGATTAGAAATATTTCAAATATTCAACATGCAAACCTGTTTACAATATATTTTAACTTACACAGAAAAGAAAAAGACCTTTTCACTCTCTAAAATAAATAGCTAACTATATTGCCCAGCAGTCACCAGATAATTAGTCAAAACATTTTAAACGTTCGTCGAAAACACCTAGAGGTCACTGGGCTAGCTAGAAGGGTTACTTTGAAGAAGTACTTGATATAACAATCCACATCATATAAATATGAGTGGAACTAGTTACAAAGGGGCTATAATAACGATATGATTAATTTTTGTTCTAATTTATCTTCATATTTCGTAATGTTGGTATCAGTCTTTCGATCATCGATGAACTTTTCTTGAAATATAGACTATAATATTATAAAATATTTACTTATTTTGTATTTTGTAAGTGTTTTAATAATTATCACGATACTCTATTTATGTGCGGTGCGTATGGCTACGACTTCATGTCTCTATGATTTCACTAGCCAATTGCTATGTATATATACCTTCTCTTTGGTCATTCCAAAAGCTTTTAACTCGACAACTTATTTATGTATAATTCTGGAAAGTTTTTTAGGATGCTCATCGAATAAAGATACATGCAAGATTAAGACTTTTCCTTAAAGCTTTAGCACGTATCCCGACCGTCAAACACCGTTTTGTATTGTATTATATAAATAAATAAAATTTTATATTGCTATGACATTATAAAATATTTACGTTGCGATTATTTTAGCTCATTCTTCATATGGATTTCAATAGTGGAAAGCCCACTTTAGAAATGGATAATATAGATAGTATAAATCAGGAGTTATCATTGATATAGGACTAGTTTGACGAATAGACCAAATGTCAAATTTTTAGGAGATGAAAAACAAACTTCACTTAAGTACATACAGTTATATATCATTATATATGAAAGTATCCGAGTTACTTCTTCTTCCATCATATCATTACTGTATTATTAAAGAATATAGAACAATCTAATTACTTGAAAACACGCTTTATTTTTCAAATCACGCACCGTAGATATTCGATAAACCAATCCTATAACGACAGTTTCTTAACAAATTTTTTTCAGAATGCATACTAAACAATTGCTGAACCCATTACATGTATTATTTAATTTTATCATTCTAATATCAAGTTTTATAAATTTGAATATTTAAAAATCTAGCAGTAGAATAAGAATCAAATCCATAATCTATGGTTTCGAAGCGCGCATGCCAACCTTTCCCTTACTGTGGGGCAGACATAAGTAGTATGTAATTAAATTTTAAAGCTTTCTGCTTAGTACTTACACTAGACAGAAGTAATTTTGTTACGTAGCTTACTTTAATCATCTGTGGCTGAATTATAAGACACGAAAAGTGACGAATTGTCTACACGGCAGACTAATTGTTTATGACAGGTCTGCGTACAAGATGGATTTGGTCGCGAGGAGGGCTTCTCTAGACACGAAAGGGCAAGTAAAGGAGAAAAGGAGGAAAGATGGTTCGGTATTACTTACTCATCATCGAGATATCATAGGGTTGTTAATCATAAATTCAGCGCAGACGCGATTCAGCGCCAGTTGTTACATCGATAATAAATATTTTACAACACTCGCAGAATTATAAATTCACATCAGTTAGGGACTTATAAACGTGTTTTATTATATGCTAATTATCTTAAACTTTTTATAAATGTATTACAATACTTTCGCCATAATTAATTCTTATCAATTTGTGTCAGTTTTTCTTAATCTCTTTTCCATTTTTATCTGCTTTTTTGTTGCTGTTTTTAAATGAGAGTTGGTATGCCACTTTTTTTAGTCGATTTTCATATAATTCAATAATATTTCACATAAACAGAAAACCATAACTATGACAATAATAAAATAAAGCTTTGTTTGAAATTAAATGCACACGGTGGCTAGAAATATAATTGTTTTGAAAATAGTATTTTAAAATAAATATCATTATTATAAAAAAAATCAAATTCGTATTTGAACATTTTGTACCATCCGATAGTTATTAAAACAATAAAGTTATAATACTTTTCATAAGTCATATTGAAATTTTTAATCAACCTAAAATAATGCAGTGAAGAGTAGGCCTTCAAACTATTTTTTCCATGCCCGCTACAAACGTGGATCATATAGAAATACACAGTGTAAAGATGTCTGCTCAGAAAGTAGGGTTTATAGATCTACGCAACGTGAAAATAGGTCTTGATAGATCATTTTTCACGAGCATTATTTGTAAGTCAATCATTCAACTGAATGTACTTCCAGTCCTGCATTTTTCGTATTTTTAAAAATCAGGTGTGAAAATCAAATCCGCATTCCCCGGACGTGAGGCGTACACGCCACATCTCTACACCACTGGGAAAACATAATAACAACACAAGAAAAGTTCTCATCTTTCAAAAACAATAATAATATATATATTCAAGTAACTTCATCTTTACGGCTTAATGTCAATATAAAAATCAATATAAATATATTTTGCTTACATTTTCATTTACACGATCCTAGTGTATATTATATTAAATTTTATTAAATAGATTTAATTTATATTTTTACAAATAGAAATTAGCGAATTGCTATTTTTATAGTAATTTTTAATAATGGCTCTGAAACTTATAAAACCAAATCTGGACAAAACCCTGCAATACTGTAACACAGACCCATCCTACTTCGAGAGACAGAATGATGTGTGATAGCTAAGGGAAGAGAATTTTCACAAAGCAAACAGCACTTAACAGCAGGATTACTGAGGAAATTATTATTTAGCCTTACTGAGCTATGTTGTATCACGTGCAAGATATTATTATTCTAATACAAACTATTCTCATATACTAAACTATGGAATATTTTTTATAGTACATATTATCCAATACAAATTTAGATTCCATTTTCAAATTTTTACATAGATCGTTTTTCGTTATTAATATTTTGCTTCGTCACCCTTTCGACTAATTGTTTAAACGTTTACTTAGTTTAACGAAATTTAAAAATTGAAACACGTTCGAATTTTAATTTTTTTTAAATATATTTTTTTTCCAATTTGGAATGTTCCACGTTCAATTCGGTTGATAAAACTTCTCCCTCTACCCTCTTTAGCGTATAAGTACAGTGATTCAACAAATGCTGACCACACACACACACGCAATATTTAACGGAGGGGGGGTCGCCGTATCTTGCTAAATATTTAAGTGCGCCCCTTTGGGAACCTAAACTAATAATGAGTGGACGTTTTCTTATCATACATTAACAATTATTATTATGCGACATAAGCACGGCCAAGTCGAAATGACCCACTGTAAACATCGGCGTAAATTAATAATTTACAACAGAAATCCGCAACCATTTACATTTACGTTCTACCTTTACGGCAACATTTTATTAACCTGAAACGCCTGCGTTCTAATTATATTACATATGAATATTTTTACTTTACTATGGTAGTAACCTAATTGGTAAACATCTGTGTGTCGATATTAACTATTACAGTTTCAAATTCCACAGAAGTAAAATTTTAAATATTCAAATATACATTTCTCCATGCTCAATTAATCAAATAATAGTTTACAAATATTTATACATTATTAAGAAAAAAAATTGTTTTAATTTAAAAATCTATAATATAGGTTTATTTTTACACAATACCTGTTTCATCAACATAACAATATATTAAACTAATTAAATTGATTTTTATAACAATATTCATCAAAAAATATTGATAAACGGTATTAACAAATAATTTTGCAAAAATAACGTTAAAAAGATGATTATACAAGAAAAAAAAATGTATGGTTAAGCCCATTTTTTTAAAAATCCCTTCTTTTATAATATCATCATTTCTATAATTATATAACTAATAGATTAATGGATATCTATTACCTGATAAAAAATATTTGAGTTCTGTTATTGTGATACGGTAGCAAATTGTGGCACCTAACAAAAGCTCAGAACAACCGTATATTGAGCTTTTAGAATAGATGCTTTTGTCGGATACTGGGCGTGAATTGGACTAACTTTGTCAGGATATGGGAGCATACGGGACAACCCCCTATCACACTAAAGGTCATGTAGCGGCGCTGGAACTGACTGGGGCACGTATTACGGATTTTTCCGGAGAGCTTAATTCCTGCATATGCTTTCTTTCAACCGGTGGGATTCCAGCAACCTGTACAACCGTTAGGTACTATCCATATGAACTACTCAGCGAGAGGATACGAGGCAACAGGCAAGTGGCAGAAAATCCTGTAAGCATCACGTGGCGGCCATATGCTCTGTATGGTGAGCGGATTCGACAGGAAAAGAACTATTACGATAATACCTATTATATAATATAAAACAAAAAACAAATATGTGGTCTGTCTGTCACAAGAACTCTTACCAAACAATAAACAATAGCAACGTAAAATTTGTTCATGTCATTTTGGCGCTTATTTTGTAAAATAACTATATTACTTTTAACGTTTAATATTATCATCTTCTACCAAAAAATAAACTAAAATTTTTATTTATAGCCAAGTATTAGGTGAATAAAAATAATTTGAATAAAGAATGAGCTTAAATCTACCCTAGGCGAAGTCGTGTTATAAAGCTGGTTACTTTATAAATACAAAATGTAAGAGAACGAATTTTTACCAATTTATTTTTACATTTAGTTATTATATATATTTTTAATGTGTACTCATAATCAAGTATTAATAAATTGTATTACTCGTATGTCTTGCAGTGATTTAACAACTTTCCACCGTGGTCGTCGTCCTCAAGTTGCAGGTTAAACATCACCGTTTCACAATATACACCTACGGTATGAAATTTCTCTGTTTACAATATTTACATATTCCATAACGATGACCAAGTTGTTTTGGTTCGGTGCTTATGGGAAACCGTTATGGGGTCGGATATAATTTTGCTGCTTCCCTGTGAACTGTCGTTAAAAGATATTATCAACCCTCTACTAAATGGGAACTAAGTTGTATTACAGTGATTAAAACTATCTACAGCGACATAGTGTCCGTTGTAATACCATTTCAGCAATAGTTTGACAATTTATTATTATTAATTAATTTTTAATCGTCACCATAGAACCATAACTCCAAGTGAACCTTCGCTTCCTCAAGCAAACATCTCCATTTCTCTCCACTTTGCATCCTCATTCCTAAACCATCCAACCAAGCGACAATCAATTAACAATATGGTTTATATCTTTTATTGAATAATAATACTTAGGACGAAAATAGGCATGCATCTACATGGTTTGAAAATGTCCAATGCAGAAAATCGCAAATGCAGATATATGAATCTCACCAATATGACGGCTTGTCTTATTTATTACAGACCACGGTGGTTTTGCCGCTAAGCTGTCTCATTTTGGCTTTGTTAAACAGCCAACATGTCCGTATGACTGTCCAGAACAGGATACTAATCACATTCGTGTGAATGTCCAAGAATGTGTACGGAGCGGGACGAGTTACTCAAGTCGGTCCAACTAGCTGTTGGACCCATCGGGCGATCCGACTTAATTGCCTCAAGTGCGAATTTCATTGTTTTTAAAAAGTTTGCGGCATCATACGGCAAGTGTGATGATCTCTTCACATAAATTTTTTGACCAAATAAGTCTACATTTTTTAATTAGCTTTTTTTATAATTATATTTCTTTTAGTTGCAGGATACTTAAGTGCGTGGCAACCTAGGTCTTGGCTAATTTATATTTATAACCTCGAACATTTCATTCGAATACACTAGGTCGCTTTTTGACATCAGAGTTCTGGGATACGCCTGATTAAGAGCAGGTGTAAGAACGGGGCGGGTGGATGGTAGGCACATTATGTAAGGCTGCCTTATTTTGAGAATTGATTGTCTACTAATTTGGCATGCATTTCTACATATTTAGATTTTTTAAGCCCAGCAGCTGTTGGAATGAAACCGTAACTTTCGGTTCCAAAGCGTACACGCCAACAGGTGATTTGGTATCATAATATACTCGAGCTTAATCATTTAAAGGCTAACATTCAAAATGGGTTTGGTTTTGTTAAGTAATCTTTTCCAGTCCCTTCAGTCCTCTGGCCTTGACAATTTCTAACGACAATGACTTACTCATATTTTGTTTTTTTTTGCTCCCCGAATGCAATTTATTGAAAGATATTTAGAATTCTTCGTTTTTTTGATATCTAAAATAATTTATTTTTCATATGACGTGATTTATTGTTTTCTAATTTAAGGGGCCGCGGCATGAGAATGTTGATCTAAAGAAAAAAACTGATCTAAAAGTTCAATAAATACAATCCAAAAGATAGTGTCATTGGATATTTTTGAGGTTAGCTCCGCTGAGGAGATTAATATGAAAGAAGACGACAAAATATTGTAAATCTTTTGTCTAAGAAATACGGAAGGATTTCGAGCAAAAATTTGTAAATCTCGAATTATTTAGCATATTGTAATAATTATAATTTTAATCTGCTCAAAAATTTCATAACAAGAGTTTTACGGGCTAAAATTCTATTAATTATCTCCATAAAGACATGAATAATAAATTAATCTCCATAAGAATGTTCTAAATTTCTTGTGAAACCCTGCAAATGAGTTGAAGGAAAAATGTTTAAAATTAACGATTAAAAGCATGGCAGTAATTTTCGTTGAAAACCCTACAAGTTGAGTGTTAATCACAAGGTGGCGTAATTTATTCAGAGTCGTAATGCTAACGAATGCCTGTGCAAATGGCTTCAAACACGAACTCACCTGGCGCTGCTTCGGCTCGCTCCGTCATACAAAAATTAGGAAATTATCCGAAGCACGGAACGGAAATATGTTAAGCTCTTTTTTACTATTAAATTGTCTCAATTAGCTTAAATTAGTTCCATATACATTGCTACTATCTATTTCACTATCTGTTTTCGGAAACATCACTTGTTTTCAATTTAAAACTCGAATATAATCGTGTTTCCTTTCAAAGATATTTAACTTCAATTATTTAACAGTTAGTTCATGATTTCATAGTGTCTGTTATGTGTTTTTGAATTAATAATCATCATCATCAATTTAACGGCGAGTTACATTAAATACATTACTTATTTACAATAAAAATTGTGGTCCCTTTAAATAACGAATTATTTTCCATTTCATTCGTGTATATTTCACATGTTGAGGATATTGAAATTTATAAATTCAAGACATTTACAATATGATATTCAAAATATAATTGATGGTTATAATTATTTCAAATAAAAAGCAGTTAAAATAATACTAAATAAAAGTCAAAGTTAAGAAGGTTAGAAGACTGGATACGGATTGATTTGAGCCATGGTCTGATGTCCGATTCTCGTGAAAAGATATTAATATACAACAAATATGGAGGCATATATTGTGGAGATATACTCCACTTTAAGAGTGGATACGGTAAAAAAATATTATGTAGTAAAAATAAATCTCTAATTCTGTTAACACAAATTCAAGTGCATGTATTATTTCAAAATGGCAATATTCACCTACTGCAATCGACACGTTATGGCTGGCTTTAGAACAATGCCTTGATTTCTGACACACTTCAGGGGAATCCATTTATTGACATGCGACATTCAACTACGTAGCATTCATTGACCGCATTAACAATAATGCCACTCGATATTTGTATGCGCTAATGAATCACTTACGGGCGCATTAACAATGAACCTACAATTAAAGTAACTCAATACCCATCACAATCTAGTGAATAAGCATATGCACAATAAATCATTCTAAATTTCGGGTTCAAATCCTGTATCTGAATGATCAATTAAAATATCTTATATCAATTAAAATGTAGTGAAATGTCTTATATTAATATATATATTATATTCATAAAGTATTTAGCCCAAATAACTAAGCAAAAATTTAAAAAACAATCGTAATGTAACACGTATTTATAAAATGAGTTAACATGTATTTGCTAGGCTATTGTGCTAGGCTATATTTGCTATTAATGATACAAAGCTTTCAAAGAGTAAAAAAATACAAACTCTTATTTATGTTCTAAATCATTTAAAACTGGTTAATTTCCATATTTGAATCTCACACTCTCACTTAGAATTTAAAATCAATTTCCATCAAGCACCATCAGTCAAAAATATTAATTATC
>JAGVSQ010005750.1:0-11046 GCA_022683975.1 Rhyacophila evoluta
TGTGTAGATCCATATGCTCCAAGTTGGGAGCGAACATGGTATATAAAAAAAAATATATAAATATTAAAGAAAAATAATATAGTAGTATTTATTGATTGAGACTAATCACTTCTCTTAATGATGAAGTTTATTATACATAATTATCCACATGACGATAACATAAAAACCTTTTGTAATTCACAAAGCACCTTTTCTCGTAATATATACTTTTAGTTATGTAGAAATGTAGCACAAGATTTCGACAATGTATGACAAGAACAATAAGGTCAAACAACCACTCAATTCAAAGGACATTTTAGTCCTGTATTTATTTTTTATTTAGAATGATTAACACTTTAAAAATTTAACTAAAAAAATAAATAATAAACAGTGAACATACAGACGAATATATAGATAATCTATATATATGACCTAAATAAAGTACATATAGGATTGATTTAAGGGCTGAGTGCGAGGAGATTCCAATTCTAATATTGAATGTATAATAAAATATTCGTATTACCCAGTAATGGTTTCATCACTCCACAAGAGATAATTTTTCAGAGAGTGACGCGAATTTGGTATTTTTTTCTAAATCTGCATATGCAGGATAACTACAAATAAAATAAATCGTACATATTTCTAATAATTACTATTTTACCTTTCGTTCCTAAATGAGTGAACAAATAATAAACTCAAATATATAAAAAAAATTGTCATACGCTTTTCGACAAACGCGTTTATTATAAACTCGACAACATGAAATTCTTACGCTCCAAAGGCTTGGATTGGTTGTGGCAAAAACTATAGAAATCTATTTTTCAATCCTGTCTATATGAACACTATCCATAAAAAATAAAAGTATTACAAGAAGTAAAGTTTTTTTGGTAATGTGAAATGAATGCTTTCTAAAACTTTAATCTGAATGTTTTCGATGAAATCAATAACAGCGATCAAATCAGAATTTTTTTCACGTAAAAGGTTGTCGCGTACTTACCGTATCTTGAATAGTGTTTTGTTGCAATATCACGAACCTCTCTGGAACACTTCAAAAGGGTTTATGTACGCTTACGAGTATATATGTCTAATGGTACCAAAAGGTCGGAAAAAAAGCATTTTCCAGCAAGTTCTTTTGCCGTTTTGATTTCCGGTTTCTAAAAATTTTACGTGATGTCAAAACACTGTGTTAATCTGGGTTAGTCGTAACGTGCGTCCAATTATTATTATTATATTTGCTCTGCCGTAATGCTAAATATTTAGCAAAAGCTTTGGTTGATTATACACAGAAAATGACCTACTTGACCAAATTATTGTGTCAGAAGATCTATTCATATTCAGTATATGAAATGAAATTTGTTTCTGCAAACATTTTAAAATTATATTTTTCAATTTAAATTGGGCAAAAAAGCTCTGCGAAAATCTCATAAAGTAAAATAAATAAAATAAACTGTTCCAAGTAAAAGGACAATGTCATTAATTTTATTCAATGGTCCTAAAACCGATAAAGTTATTTAAAGAATATTTTGATAATATAGTTAATTAAAATACAGGAATATTTATTTGATTGACACATGTTTAAACACGTGCCGTATTATTAGTAACGTAATCTATTTGATTTGTAAGCTTAATATTACACATATGTTATTAGAAAGGTAATAGTATTGTACTTTAAAGTCTAATATCATAATGAAAGTTTATAATATGAAAGCGTATTAATGAATGAAGCTATAAATCGATGATTTTCTAAGGTTGTAATTCTCATTAAATCCATAATTATGAAATATTTTACTTAAATGAAATTATCCAAATCTTGTTAATTAAATGAATTATCAATCTGGTATTTGGAAAATTAATTATTGACTTTCTAACATTGTATGCCATACTGTTAAATATAAGAGTGTAAAATAGTTAATCAACAGATTTTTTTTAATTTACGAGTTTTATAAAGTATTCTTAAAGAACAAAAATGCACAAAAAATATGTATTTATAAGCCTCTAACGCTTTATATATAAAAAGTTTTATTTTAAATAGCTTTGAAACTGATCGGTACACCTGCTATAAATGCCTTCACAGAGCTTTAATCGAACATATTGGCCAACGACAGAAAATCTTGAAAGCACCTTACAATTGCTTTATACAGAGAGTTTATTTAATTAAAGATGAAAAATTTTCTTGTATTTAAAAAAATAATTGTCATAATAGATTATTGAGACAATTTTATGATTAAAAAAACTGAAATCGCTAATACTAGTTAAAAAATTAAAATACTTAATAATATGTGTAATTAAACAGTGAATACAATGAATGACGAATTAAAATTTTAAGAACATTTAATCAGTATTCATTACTGTCTTCATAGCTTAAGTAGAAAGTCTTTTTAAGTGTCCAACAGAAATGCAAGTGTCCCTTTCTTGTTCATAAAACGGTGAATTAACTTGAAGGCTTTGTAAGTAATGTTCCTTCCGTGGTCTCCTGAGCACCAGAATCCCATATAATTCTCCCTGAATTGTTTGCAGTTCACTGCAGTCCACTTAAGATAAACTGTATAAAATAACACTGAAAACAGATGGTTTTTTTTACTTTTATATTACACGATACGTAATATTTGGGTTAGCAAATAGTTTATATGACAATAGTACACGTATTATGTTACACCGATGTCTGTTAATTCATTCATCGAAAAATTTGTTTATTTGACCCAGTTTTTTTGAGTGACCAAAATGAACATTATCTAATGAACAGAAACTATGAATGTTCAGATCGAATGATTGTATATTCAAACTAAATCATAGCTAAAATAAAACCAACCCCATATATAAGAAATGTTTTGAATGTTTTCATTTGTGTGTTTTTCGTAAGTTCGTGTATGTTATAGTATATCTATTTGAAACAATATTTGCAATTCTCACTTATGGCGTTTCAAGGTGAGTTCCGGAATTTCTTCTGGGATTTAGTTACGATTGAAATAAATATACTGTCAACACGTTATAGAATATAATGTATAAGGTGTGTTCCGTCATGTTGTGTTCTCGGTAAAAATTTTCTAATATTTTAAGTTCTTATTATAGTCATTTTAAATATTATGTTTTATATGTTATCATGCATTTATCGCATCAATAATTACCTGGCTATGTGACATGTATTTAAATGAACACTTGGAATAATAATAAATTGATTTTACAGGCTGAGAAATTTTCCAATAAAATTTTTATATTCTTTTTGTGGTTGATACAAGAAACATGATTGATTTTTTTGATATGCCATTTTGTAAATATGAACGACTACCTCGAAGAATTTTTTTCTTAGTTTTTAATATTATTTAAGCAGTGTTTCGGTTTAATAAATACATTTCATTAATGCAGTATATATTTTGTAATTAAACAATATTTTACAACTGGTTATTGAAGTGCTGTTAAGATTTGCCGAAATTAAATCAATGAATAATTTAAAAATAGAAAACGTAATGAATGAATTTTAATTGGAGAAAAATGAATGAATTGAATAAATCTATTTTTATTTTGGAATAAAAAAACTTCAGTCTAACAAAGAACTTTGAAGATATTAAAAATACATTTTTATTAATTTGGCCTAACGATTCCGTATAATTTAAAAATAAAACCATTAATAGAATTAATTTTTATTTTTAGAGGATGACTGAAAAGATTAAAAGTCACATCGAATTGTAAAGTATCCATTATATAAATAAATTACATCAGTCTGATTTCACATTGGATTTCACGCATGATTTATTTTTATTCGAAGGAAATAATTAATTTGTAAGGATCCTTTACAGTACAATTGATTAACCTTAATTTAACTCTTTCGGATTTATTACATTGTATATACAGACAATTCTCGTATAACTTTGTACATATATAACACTGTTTCGATATAGTTCGATTTGAATTGACAACTTGGCCAATTGATTATCATTCAATTGTAACGAATATGTTTTATAAAGCTGTATCACTATTAATTCGAGTAAATTTTAAAAAAATGGTTATAAATTTAATACAAGTTTCAGATGTATCTGTAATTTCTTACCATCAGTAAGTCTTTAGCATTTTAGACTAAGTACAACAGATTTTCAGCATATTTAGTTAATACCCGTAAATGATTCTGATGAAACCTGGGTAGTATAAGACGATTTATCGACGACGAGAGGTTATTAATGTGGTACACCATGACCATATGATCTATATGAGAACATATATGATCAAAAAAAAACGTTGGGTACGTTATAAACATAATTTTAATTGTATATATTATCCGAGAATTATGTTTTACGTATATCTATTCTTCAAAATATAAAATGTTTAATTTCAATTTCAACATCATCTCTGATGGTTAAAAAGAAGCAAAAAATATTTTAAACAGCCAAATAATAAATAAATTCACCATAACAGGATGTATAAATCATGAGCTTAAATCTATGCCAAGCAAAGTCGGGTAATAAGTGGGGTATTATTTATTTACCAGATTTAAGGGATTATTTTGAGAACTTTTATATGAGAAAACGCATATGTATTTTATTATAATTTCTTAATAATGAAAAGCTCGTTGTTACCTTTTTACAGTATGTTAAAATACTGGTTTCTCGTATTTCATTTATTCTTCGTCTGAATTATTTCATAATGTAGCGTAAGAAAATTCATCCACTTGAACGCAAAAGTTTTTGAAGAGGCGAGACGAAATCGTTTTGTTTGACATAAAAACAAAGAAAATGTGCTTAAGGTGGGGATGATTTTGCATTATAATAGAAAATTTTCTCTCCAATTCTCCGTATTTTAATAAAGATTGTGGGAGTTTTTTTTCTTAAGTACGTAATAACTCTTCATGATGATTTCCATACATTTGATGAGCTCCGGTCTTCATACATTTTTTTGAGTAAATAATCAACCTTATGTAGTGTTATCATCATCAGTAACATTCGATTATTTTACAGTGAGAAATCTCTACTTATACCAAATTTATTTTTATAACTATGACTTTTCAATATCTTGGTCTTGTTGTTCCAATATATATTATAAACAACATTATAAAAAACTTCCAAGAAGAATTATAACGAGAGAATATATATGTTACCTAAAAATTCGCTTTAACGCAGACTGAAAAATATATACTAGAATTGATCATAATATTTATTAAAATTTTGGCCCAGATATTCAATGAAACGTAAAAAAGAATGAAACAAAGAATTTTTTCTAGCTTGATGTAATATTTTTTTTTATCGTTCCGAGATCTCTTCCATTATTATTATATATAACACAAGATAAATAAATTTATTTGTGTGTACATAAATATGCATGCTTTGCATAACGCGCAATGAAAAGAATAAAATATGTACCTAAAGAAACATACAAACGTGTACAATGTTATAAAATCTCAATGAAAACGGACAAAACTTACATTTCAAAAAAGTTATGGTTACTCTTCACTGGAAACAAAAAAGTGGAAAAGTTCAAAAGCTATAAAAAAATAGAATATAAATAATTAGAAATAAGTGATCTATTAAAAAATAAAACTTTCTAATACAATACGTGTGACCGATAAAATTGGTATTATTGGCTGTATGAGTTGCCAATTTGTATAGAAGTGGATTGAAATATCACTAATAATGATTTTTACGAATGCATGAAATTTTGGAAATTATTCATTTCATTGATATATTTTACTGATGCTTTTAAGGGTGTGTACCTAGTTAGACACGTATGTATCTTTATGGGGGCGGTGTGAAGTACAAAATAAAATATTTTAAATTAAAGCAAATCCAACAGTTTTTGAACTGGCGAGTAAAATGCCTTTGTTACGAGATCAATTCTCTTTTAAAGAAAAGGTTTTCATTTTTTTTTCTTCTTTCTTTTTTGATCCTAAGTTTAAACACGATTATTTTTACAATTTATATTCCAACGATATAGCACGAACAAACTTTTGGCATCAAACTTCGACGGTATATTTCGCATATTCCATTTTTTTCTCCGTTAATATTAAGGATCCGTGTTTCATGATGATTTTTTTAATTCAGTCAAAAAAGGCCAAAAATTTTAGACAAGATTAATGTATTAATAAAATTATAATAATTATACTCGGTTCATTATGCTTTCAGAAAGTTCTTAGTAAATTTCATCTTTTTATAAAAATGATAAAAAAAAAAATATTTGTTTCAAAAAGTATTGTGGGTTAGTTAAAAAATAGTGAAATTCTCTGTAATATATATACAAAGAAATAATATTTATGAATATATGTGGGTAAAATTGTTTTTTTGAGAAATTTTCCTTTTCGAGTGGATTGGATCGTATGGACCTGAAGATTGTGACAATAATCAGCCCAGAAAGAATGTATATGGATCTTTACAATATTTTGATAGTTTTTTTCTCACAAAAATTGGTTGTCTGTCAATTGCTCAACCCATTGGATATCCCGTAACTGTGAGATTTTACCCGTAACCTCTGACTCAGGAGTGCGCAGGGTAACCTCTCAGCCACCTATATGATAACATATCATGATATACATATTGTTTTTGACTCGAGTCTTTCAGCGGTTTATATCTTTAAGCCTAGATGATACGATTAAAATGTATACGGCCTTATACAATCTGATACGTTTACAGTCACTTTGATAATAATTCGATTAAATTCAAATGTAATTGTGATTGGAAGTACGTAAAAAATGTGTTTGTTTTTGATACAGTGTTGTTTGTGTATAATATATATTTTAAGTAAACAATTCAAAAAAAAATATGATAATGTTGTGTTAGGATATTTCTGAACAAACAACAGTTTAAAATGAGCGATAATCTCACGAAACCTATACAATATAAAATGTAACAATAATACTTGCATTTAAGTAGTGTTTTTTTATTCGAGTCATTAAATAGGTAAGAGCATTAAAATTCTGTACTTGACTGTTAATTTACCGTCGCGAGAAGAGTGCTCACTTTGATCAAGTTCACTTTCGGCGAAACAACTCAATTATCTGAGAAAATTTAGGTTCTCAGCGAGAGATTTAATATAATACGTAAAGATGCATGTAGAAATATATATAACCCTTGAAAGTTTGTAATTTATTATGCATACTATATAACAATCAACAAACTATAAATACATATAGAAAAACATCCTACTAAAAACTGCTTGCTTCGTACTTAAACTATTCACTATAAGATGCCACTCTTTTGTTAAAATAGAAAATTATCCTTTGGCTAGTTGGTATAGTACAAGGTTTTTATGATAAATAAATAAAACTTTGTGGCACTATTGAATTGAGGATATTTTTATTAGCTGTAGAACTGTATATGCAGTATATATACAATTCTTATGATAGAATCAGTTTTTGAAAATTTGAGAATTAATCTATCGGTGATTTACTTTTACAATATTCAGAATTAAATTCTAATAAAATATTCATGTAATGTATTAATTTTTAAAAAGTTTTTTTTGTTTGTCTGGTATGCGTAGTAATATATTTTAGATTACGAGCATCTAGAAATTGAATTAAGATAATTTCTTCTAAGCCTTTTGTAAAACTACCATTCTTACATCGGCTCTGTATATCTTGCCAGTTTTGTGAAAAAAAAGTAAAGCATCTAACATTCTTATTTGAGAATAAATTTGCATTTATTAGTAATTTAAATATAAAATTAAAATATATTTTTTTTCAATTTACATGAGCAATTTTGCAGTAGCATGAAAATGATTTATTTTTAATTTTATTTTACAGGCAGAAATAAAAAAAAAACACGGTACACGTATAAATTACTTTTCATATCTAACATCGTTTGGTGGTAAATTGTTTAACATGTAAGAATTAATAAAATTTTAATTTTAAATGAAAAACCTTGCTCATTGATGAATGTATAATAATTCTTTTTAACATATATTTTAGTTAAAACACAACAAAATAATAATGAGCTTAAGCTTTAATAAAGTTGAACCAATTTTCCCAATACAAGAGGTAATATCATCTCTCAACTACAGAGTTTGAAGTATTTAGCTTGATAGTTGGTGTTATAGTGAGTATTTTTTAGATAATGACTCGTGATTTTCGACAAGAGGTTTTTAGGTGTAAAAAATAATATACCAAAGTTGGCTTTGGCTCGAAGGGAAACGAGAAATGTTTCAAAGTCAATTTAGGTCACATCTCTTACAAGTCTTCCTACTTACCAACCAGTAAAAACTTAGATTTATGAACACTGCAATAACCTACGAGTAGAATTTTTTACTTGACATTTTTCCTGAAAGAAAAAATGTAGCGCTAGGATATTTCTGAATTTTTTGATGTCACTAAGAATTCAAACTCTTTTCAGTTTAATAAAGTATATTTTAAAATAAAATGTATACAATTTTATTAATAATATACATACGTAATAAAATGCGCTTTTCACTTTTCCATACTATACTTGAGTTAATTTTTTGATAGGATTTTAAATGAGAAAATAGTTTTAATGTTTTGAACGATTCAGAATAATTGTCACTGAAAAGGTGTCGAAATGAAAATATCACAGGTTATATTGTGTTAAATTGAAAATATACAGTATCGCACATTGTATGATTTCTGAATTCCAAAATACTTACACCATACTTAAGTAATTAATACTTTAATGATTTTCATGAATTTATTTTTACTTTTGTGCTGTTTATAGTAAATTTTATAATACGTGTAATTCTTCTTCTAATTAATTAAGTATGCTCGATAGAACTTTTGCAGTAAGAATGCATTTCATTTTAAAAAGCTACTTTTATTGACTGAATGATAATTTTAACGACATGAAAAGTGTAGCAGATTTTTGATGCCTTATCATAATAAACATGTAAATTGATTGATACAAAAATTGTCTAAATTTCAAAAATTTCACCCTCCAATTAAATAATTATAATAATATATTTTTTTATATTATATTTTACAGTTTATATTGTATGTGTTTTGCTTTATAAATGTAGTATTTTGTAGCTCATTTGTTTGTAGATACCCATATATATATTTTAATTAAATAGTTTATTCATTTTTGAATAGTTGTGGAGGTTCAATCATTTTTTAAATATTTTAATTGTGTTTTAGTAAAAATATTGAATGTACGCCATGATAATATACAGTAATATTATACAGTAAAAGTCAATGTCACATCATCTTCATAAATTTATAAAAGAGTTAAATAGTTTCTGGAGTTAGTATCTTGGAAAAATTTATGAATATGGTGAGTTTAGATAGATCGATATACAGCACTGAGTTTTAACTCACCCTTGTGTAGCCAAATGCTATTATTAAAAAAAAATGGGTGTTAATAAAAGTTTTTGAATTTAAATAATGCCTACACTAGCTCACAATAAACTGATTTCCAGTTACAATGGTTGACGGAAAATTTCTTTGTTTTAAAAATATCTGCTTTTTATAGCTCAAACATCTTATGGGAGCTGTTGCGTAGTCATACTCATTTGAATTTTAAACAAAATACAGAAAATGGGGTTAAACAGATGCGCTGTAGATAGTTCTCCAATCTGATTGAAACTGATAAGAATCAAGCTTTCTCTCTGCCGAAATCATTTTCAGTTGTTCTATCTTAACTTTATATTCTTTTACTTGTCACTTTATTTTTATTTTTGCATGTAGAAGTATAAGAGCTTAGAATAAATTATTTAAATAGAGTCAGCTATGATAAAGCTTAGAAGTGTTCTAATTCAACTACTTTATTCGTATAATGTATTATTTTTATTGTATAGTTAGAGTACAACCACTATGAGATAGAGTATGATTAATTCCATTAATAAAGGTTGCTCGATATAAAATAGTTAAAAACTCAAATCCCTTTGAAATCTATAGACGCCTAGACTCTCATTTGGGACATTTATACGTACATTTTTTTTTCAAATACACGGATAACAGAAAAAACTTAGTGTTTGAACAAAAACTCATTTTCATATCTAGATCAGTCCTATTTTATATGTCTATGCCTTCATAAATATGTGATCATATTTGTGAAAATAATTCAAAACGGATAATTGTACTATATATTTATCGCATAATGTTATTTAAATATTATATCTACTGCATTATTTTACTAAACAAAGTTAAATTTGCCGTGTGAGAAGACAGTAATTAGAAGCATCTCCTACTTAAGAGAAATTAATTAGGGTAATACCGTATTAAGCTCCTTAAAAAAGCATTCCGCTAGACATTCTACGCGTAAATAAGCTGCGACAGCAAAAAAACACGCCCAAAATTACCGGGAAATACTTTTTAAAACTTGGAACCTACCGCTTGTCGTGCTTTATTTGACAAAAAAAGCTTCGTTCAAGTAAAATACTCATTACGTAATACATACCTAACGTAAGTAACTTTGTGGTCAGATTGAGAAATATTTTGACATTTATGAATAACAATTATTAATCTTTATTTTATGTCAAAACGTATATATTTTTTTATGGAATGGTAAAAATTAAGCATTAATTGGTTAAATATATACTAATTACTATTTATCAATTTTATAATACACCATGTGTAAAATTCATCATTAGAAAAAACGCTATAGATTGCTTAAAATATAATTTGATAGTTACTGCGTTGTAACATCAATTTACTTTAATTCATGTTTTTACTTTACAAATACATACACGAAATCTTTGAATGTATATCATTATACTCATATAATTTCAGATACATAACAATTCATTATTTACACTGCTTAATAATAAATTGTCATAATTTTTACCATTGATTTCATCATTTGGGCTACGTTTTTATATTTTCAAAGATTTTCTGTATCATGCCATTCCTCCATTTAGAAAATCAGGTTTTTTAAATTTTTTATACCATCCAAGCACTGAACCACTGAGCCTGTAAGTAGAATTCCGGTTAAAATGTTACCACAATAAATATTGTATTTTGGGAAAATTGGTCGGTTATTATATTCTTTCACGTCAAACTCTTCGATGGTCATATCGGTTATATAATAGGTATCAAGTTATAACAAAATAGTAGTTCGCTTTTTAAATATATGTAACATATAACATAGAAATAAATAACTGATAAAATAAATTTTCCAGTATTTGTTGTAAAAAACTATCCAGAAT